>JACEHZ010000352.1:0-125000 GCA_017893485.1 Hemerocallis citrina
TAGGTCCCGGTTCCATCATATGCAACTAATGATCTACTCCTTAAGACTTGAAGGCAGGGCCTTGCTCACTAGAAACCACTTGGCCTTGTCTGCTTCAAAGAAGGGGGTCAGTTCCAGCTTATCAACTTGCTCAGAGCCAATTGAACTCCTATCACTGGGGAGTTTGACCACATTGAGAGGGAGGACCAAACCTCCCACTGTGGCAGTATACCATGTTTGGGAAGCCTCCTGATTGCCCTTCACAACCCCAACCCCTGCCTTTGTAGGAAATTTCATCCTTATATGATAGGACAAGGCATGGTTTGGAAAGATGCAAGACCGGGACGTTCGAGAATGGCATTATAGGTCACTTTGATGTCGACCACCATAAAGTCCATGGGCTCTGTTCGAGTGGTCGGGGATTTTCCCACAGTAACGTCAAGAGTTACCATCCCTGCGATTTGGACCGGAGCACCGGAGAAGCCATGAAGTGTGTAGCGCATAGGATTTAGCCTTCCTTGGGAGAGCTTCAGCCCCTCGAAGGCGGCGAGAAATAAGATATTGACAGGGCTACCATTATCCATGAGGATGCATCATACTTCTTGGTTCGCCATACCGAGTCTGATTACAAGGGCGTCATAATGAGGGGTTTGAACACCGTCAAGATCCTCACCCGAGAATGAGACAGAGAGTCTGTGACCTCGGTGAGGAGGACAGTTGCAGACCAAGTTTACTTCCTTGACAAATGCCTTGCAGGAAGAGTTGGAGTCTCCCCCAATTGGTCCTCCATGTATGGAGCGGAGGACGGTCATTCTTCCAAAGTTGTGAAGTTCGGAGTCAAGTCTCCGGACGCTTATTAGGCCCGCGAGGAGGAGGAGAGGTTTTCTGGTCATTCAGGGTGAATTTAGACAAGTAGCCCCTTCGGATAAGGCCCTCAATTTCATTCTTCAACGCCCGACAATTATCGTTTTATGACCATGGTCCCAGTGAAACCGGCAGTAGAACCTTCTACCCCTCTTCTTGTTCCTGTTGTCTGAGGGGGGTGTCAGATTAGTCTTTCTTCTTCCACTTTCATGAGGATAGCAGAGACGCTTGCATTGAGCATAGTGAACTTCTTTAACCGCGGCACTGAGAGATGGCACCTCTGCCCGGAGGCATTCTTCTGAGCCTTCTTCAACTCCATGTATCCATTTTTCTTTTCCCCTTGGGTGGAGATTCTTTTTGACCTCTGGGATGTAAGGCCTCTTCAACTCAAGTCTATTTCTCACTCTGAAGCAAGAGGTCGGGGAAACTCGAGGGAGGCTTTTTAGCCAAGAAGTCTTCAAGATGTCACGTCGGACATTGTGCCTAAAGGCAACTACATCGACCCCAGCGATGAGGGAAGAGATAGACCTGGCTTCCACCGTGAACCTTTGGACGAAGTCTCTGAGGGACTTGTCGTCCTCCTATTTTAGATCGAGCAAGGAGGCGCTCGTCTTTGTAGCCTTTCAGTTGGTCACCAAGTGGGTGAGAAAGATCTCCTCGAACTGGTTGCAGGAGAAAATAGAATGCAGGGAGAGTCTGGAGTACCATTCTCTCACGGAGCCCTCCAGTGTGGATGGGAACTCACTGCAGAGCAAAGCATCTGAGATGCTGTGAATCATGAGGGTTATGAACCCCTCAATGTGATCAGCTGCATCCGACTGCCCATTATAGGTCTCGAATGCTGGAGACTTGAAGCTCTTCAGGACCGGGGCTTCGAGGATGTGGGAAGAGAAAGGAGGGCGGACCGGATGGTACCCCCTATTGGATTGCCTCCTGTCATCCCCTATCCAGGCGATCCAGTCTTCCAGTATCGTCACCACAGTAGAGTTTAACCACCAAGTTTATCCCCTATCCGGGCAAGCCAGTCTTCCATCGCCTGCAGTAGTATCAAGACTGTGTTTTCTTATCACTTGGATTGGGTCGACCCGTAGAACTATTCATTCTAGTTCCTTTCGATACAAGGATTGTCTGAGCAGTAGTCATGTCTGGTTCCTCCTCGGAGAGCTTGGAGGAGCTCGTTCTGGAACTCTTGAAACTCGGCTCTGGTCACGTGTACCCTTTCTTCCGTGGTGCCATCTGAGGCTCGACGATCTCTCAGGGAGAGACTTCGCTCCTTCTCCCATCCTTGGGAGAAATGATGGCTGCGATTCGGAGGTTGATCTGAGGATCCTTCGTTTATAAACCGGTTGATGCGATGGCGAAGTTCCTCCTTGTCCTACTAATTGTTGATAAGAATTCGGAGGTCCGAAATTGCTGGGCATTCGGCCCTTCGTGTAACCGAACAAGAGGCACTCGGAGCTGGTCCCTACTGTCGTTCAACCCATGGCCGTTGTGACCCCTGAGTGGCCGCACAGCTGCTGGAAGAACGAGGAGGAGGCGAGGGTCAGCTTGACGCCCCATTGTAGTTGACTTCTTGGCTTTGGGTAGGCTCCTAGGGACTGAGGAAAAGGCTGGAACTATGTATCTTCCTACAAACGGTGCCAATCTGATGCTGCTAATTTCTGGTGTGGGAGCAATAGATGATTAGTTCGTGTATTTAATGGAAAACGCAGATCACAGTCGTAGATCTGATCTTAATGAGAGACTGGTATGTGATTGGAGTATGTGGATCTAGTGGTTTTTGGCCGCTGAATACCTACAAAAAGCCTGAAACACCGGGAGTATTCCCGGTGACAGGCCCTTCGGCATTCAAGTCAGCAACCAAGGGTGTAAATTAGGGTTTAGTGGCAAAAGATTCTTTACCTAGTAACTGAGGAAGCTGGCCTATATTTATAGGCCAATAAATAATTAGTTAGGGAAAGATTTTCCAACTGCCTAATTGAATCCCGTGGATTAGGGATGTGATAGAATAATCAATCCCCTGATTTTAGGGGATTTAATCACCAGTCATAAATGGCTGGTCAACATTTCCTTGGTGGGCTGGCTCTAGGTGGTGGGCCTGTAGACGACCCGTGAACTGGTCTTGGGCTTGTACCTGCTTGCAGGCTTACTATCTTGACCTTAGGAGCCTCGATATCCATGCAAAGATCGTGCAGTGCCGATTAGCCGCAATTTTCACCCTCATAAGTGATGATGTCATTTTATTGTATGAAATATATAGAATTGATATAAAAATATATGTATAAGAATTTAACAAGCAAACAATTTTACAACCAACAAGTAGGTCGGAATTAAAGTTGATACAGTAATTGAATAATTGGAAAAGAAAATTGAATAGAGAATGCTTTTTTTTGAACGTTTCCTCACTTATTTTCTTAAAAAATTGCAATAGTAGTAGCTTGAGAGTTGAGAGAGAATAATAGCTTCTTGTTGAACAATTCTTTAAAAATTGCAAGAGTAGCAAATTGAGAGTTGAGAAAGTAGTAGCCTGTTGAACGTTTCTTCATTTCTTCTTGTTGAACTTTATTTGAAAAAAAATGGAAACTCGAGAGATATATGTTTGAAATGAATTGAGACAGTTGAGAGAATTGTTTGAAAATTTTTAAGTGATGAAAATGATTTGGAATGGATGAGTATTTATTAATTTTGTTATGGGGGTAAACTGTAATTAAATAAACCTATTAAAAAAGAGAAACAAAAAGCCAAAAACAGCTAGAACTCAATGGTGGGGACGGGTCTGGCCGATCCTGGCCAAACCTTAGCGGTTTGGTTCGGTTCAAGGCCGGCCGGGCCCGGGCCCGGGCCCAGCCAGGTTTTATAAGGATTTTAGGACCCGAACTGGCCGCGGGTCGGTCCTCAGCCAGACCAGGGCCAATCCCCGCGGGCCACAGGTCAGACTGCTCTGGTTGCCACCCCTAATTACCATGATGGATGACCAATCTCTTGTGGTTGAAAAGTTGGATAACATACTGTTTATATAATTATACTTGTGCTTAGTTTGGCTTTAATTAGCAGGCAATATACCTATCAACCCTAGTATAGAAAACGAATAAAAGTACAAATCAATGTCCCTCCAGTCAAATCCTATCTTATAAAACGAGTATTTGCCAGAATTAGGCAATATATATTCTTACGTCACTGCTTAACTACTACTAGTATATATATAATTTTTAAATGATGAGAAAATAGCCAAACTAATTTAAAAAATTATTTAATAATATCAATACATTATTACATGATTTTTAAGGTTTATTTTTAAGGTTTGACTTACAAATAGAATTTCAACTCAAAATTTGGATGAAGAAAGAGTGGGTGGTAATCTCTTATATTTGGTCTTCTTTTTCTTATTTTAAAAAGTAAAAGGAAAAAACATTGGACCAAATATAATTTTAACATAATATATTGTACAGATATTCTCATCTTAAATTTAGCTAATTAAGAAGTGTGTGCAGATATTTTGAAAAAAAAAGTAAAAAATAGAAGAAGGGTGTACAATTTGCATGTTCTGCTTTAGTACATGTAGTATTCACATCTTTTCTTTACTTTACAACAAAATAAGAAAAATAAAGATAAAAAGAATGTGAAATATATGTCCAGTTTCTGAGAATAGAATAAATGTGACAGAGAGGATTCGTATACAGAGAATATAGTGGAATATTCCAGTGGCGGAGCCAGACAAATCAAAATGGGGGTCTCAATTTTTTTTTTCTCCCAGCATCGATATAATTGTTGCCGAAAATCTCTTACTTTACTTTTGTTTTGAAAAATTAAAATAATTGTATCAAAATAAAATTATAATCAAAGTAAATATTTAAATTTATATTTTTTGTATCATGTATTTTTTCGCACTTGTACAGTTGTACTCTAAATTTGGTAAGAGTAATACTAATCAATAATCATACTACACTATTTATACTGTTATAATACCAGAGGCTAAGAGATATGACTCAAATAAATAAATATACTTATAACTTGTGTACACACTAGTTTCTTATTCAAAATTTTATCCAATGATTATACAGATCAAATAATAAGTATCACTATTAATTTTTATCCCAAAGCCCATATTACTATTTTGAGCCTTTAATAAAAGGTGGAATAGACTTGAGAGTCCCAAATTTTTTTTAACTGGGGGGCTAAATAAAAATTTTGGTCTATATTAAGAGGTTTTACAAAATTTTTGGGGTCCCAAATGTCCCCCTACCTTCTTACTCCCTCTCCCCCGGAATATTCGTAGAGTGAAGGTGACATATTTGTATGTGTAAACCCTATACAAAACATATTAAATTTCTAAGAGAAGAATATTTCTCCCGCCTACTTACACTTGACATTGCTCTTCGTTTGGTTAAACCTTGGAGGTACTAATTAGGTCAGATATTGTGGCTTGCTAATGTCAATGTTGCAGCAATATAAACACTTAAATATTGTCAAAAAATTCTGAACACTCTAAAATAGAAACATGCGTATTTCTTATATATAATATTAATATTAATATGTTGATTGTGATTTGTATATGTAAGTACAAGTTTTTTGAAGTTGTGAAAACCATTAATTATATATATATATATATATATATATATATATATATATATATATATATATATATGAGAAAAAGGGGTATGAGCAACTTGCTCATTTAGTAAATAAGCAAATGATGATGTGGCATACATGTGATGGAAAAAGTCTTAAAAGGTAAGTTGTCCAATGTATCACATGCATGCCACATAATCAATTGCTCATTTACTAAATGAGCAAATTGCTCATATCCCTTTTACCCTATATATATATATATATATATATATATATATATATATATATATATATATAGACGCGCGCCCTAATGGTATCTATATAATAATACACAAAGAAAGCTATCAAGTGGCTCTCCTTCAATCCCCCCAAAATCAAAGGTCCAGATCTAACCTCATAAAACACATTTTTCCTCCAACAATTTTTTCCCCAAAACTCAAATTCGAATCCCCCCAAAACAACTCCTTTATTTATTTAATTATTTCTCTCTCTCTCTCTCTCTCTCTCTCTCTCTCTCTCTGTATATATATATATATATATATATATATATATATATATATATATATATATATATGAGACTTCTTCTGTTGCAAACGCTACTGTAGCAGTTGCGAACGTGCGAACCACTTAACCCGTCATCCACAATGACGGGTTAAGTGGTGTGCACGAGTTCGCACGATATTTACGTTTGCAATGGAAGATAGCCCTATATATATAGAGGCTTCTTCCATTGCAAACGTTACTGTAGCAGTTGCGAACGTGCGAACCACTTAACCCGTCATCCACAATGACGGGTTAAGGCAAAAGAAATAACCCGTCATTGGTGATGACGGGTTATGTGTTTTGCCTTAACCCGTCATTGTGGATGACGGATAAAGTGGTGTACACAAGTTCGCACGACATTTGCATTTGCAATGGAAGATAGCCCATATATACATATATATATATATATATATATATATATATATATATATATATATATATATATATAGGCTTCTTCCGTTGCAAACGCTACTGTAGCAGTTGCGAACGTGCGAACCACTTAACCCGTCATCCACAATAACGTGTTAAGGCAAAACACATAACCCGTCATTGGTGATGACGGGTTATGTGTTTTGCCTTAACCCGTCATTATAGATGACGGGTTAAGTGGTGTGCACGAGTTCGCACGACATTTGCGTTTGCAATGGAAGATAGCCCATATATATATATATATATATATATAGGCTTCTTCCATTACAAACGCTACTGTAGCAGTTGCGAACGTGCGAACCACTTTAACCCGTCATCCACAATGACGGGTAAGGCAAAACACATAACCCGTCATTGGTGATGACGTGTTATGTGTTTTTCCTTAACCCGTCATTGTGGATGACGGGTTAAGTGGTGTGTACGAGTTCGCACGACATTTGCGTTTGCAATGGAAGATAGCCCATATATATATATATATATATATATATATATATATATATATATATATATATATATATATTGTCACGCCCCGCTTCCCAGAATGCGGAAACACGGGCACGTAACCGAGGCCCAGCGAATGATGCAGATACATCATTCATAAGCTGTAAATTTAACTCAACAACAGATAACAATTTCAACCACGATAACATATAAAATCACAACAGGATAACAAAGTACATGAATATTACATGAACATAACCAACAACTGGAAAGAAATATAGTTACGGGTCAAACACGTCCGGATTACAACAAGGATTACATGAATAAACATGAATTAAAATAACATGAAACTAAACAAGACTAGAATCTCAGTTCAGCAACACCTTCAGGTAGTTCTCCATCTGGGCCTGCAAGTATATTATTACAAGGAAAGAAACAAGTGGTACCCGTTAATGCAAGTCACGGGCCGCAAGAGAACAAGTTACGGGACAAAATAGAATGAAACAAAAGCAGGAAAGAACTGAAAATCAAGAATCATATGATAGAGCAAATACGACATGCAACAGAAATAAGAACAAGACCTCATGAAACAAATAGCATGCATGTGAACAATTTAAATAATCCATAGTAACATGTAACATGTAAACGAGTAAGCAAGTAAACGTGTCAACATGAACGCGTAACATGTAAACAAGTAAACCAGTCATCATAACATGTAACATATAAACGGATCATGCAAGTGTACGTGTCATGTCATGTCTTTTATTAACCTAACTAGGTGGCACTTCATGCATCCCATACTACATGGTTGCTACTCGCAATCAAGTGAGCGTTTAGACCGTGGTGGATTCTATAGGTCACGTACTCGGAAAAGTTGTATCTTGTTCGAGATACGTGCATGTGGAACATGTAGTGTAACTTGTAGCGTGAAACATGTCAAGTAACCTGTATTTAGCAAACTTGTAACTTGTAACTTACAAATTGCAGCGAGGAACCACGAGCCCCCGACCGAGTACGCTCTTCTATATTACCCACTACTAAATCTTTTCCCTTTAAACCCCGGCTTGTTATCTTTTTAATTTAATCAAACATGAACAAAACTACATGCAAGAACATGGACGGGTAACATGGCAAGGGTAACATGACAAGATCAAGTATCAAGACTTATACAAGGCAGGAAACATATTTCAGGACTTATAAAATATGTGATGCAACTAATGGCATGCACAACACGTAATCAAGAATAAAGATATTATAACAACATGCAACCTAGTGACAAGCAATTCATGCACAACATCATGTATAATAGTATATATGTGTGTCGTGTTCATACAACGGACATGGCAACAAAGATTCGTGATCTTGTACGAATACGGGATACGGATTATGTATGGAAACGGTTATCAATTCGACTTATGAATGCGAATTGGAGTCAAAAATAATATACTTGCGGTATTTTTACAAAGGCTTGTACTAGACCAATAAAATTTGTACAAGTGACACTTGTCTGTTAGTTGACGACGATAAATTTAAATATAGAATAACGGGATCAGTATCCCGGGCAGCAGAATGCGTGTAAAATGTGGCAGCCACGCCAAGTCAGCAACTCCAATAATAGCAAACTTCCCAATGCAGTAAACAGCAACAACTCCTTTCAATAGCACCAAGTCAGCAATCTCCAAACAGCACTATACTTCCACTTTACTACAAAAGAATCTGATCCCAACTCCAACACAATCATCAACTCCAATAAAACGATCAAATCAGCAAACAGTAACTCAATAATACCCACAATTCAATACTGTCGTTCTTCTTCTTCTTCTTTATCTCAGAACAGAGAGAGAGAGAGATAGAAAAAGAGAGAAGGAGCGAGAGCGAGCGGGAGAGAACTGGCGCGACTGGAGCGAATCGGGAGCGGTGGAAGCTTCGATGAGGAAGAAGTCGACTGTGGCGTGCGACTGGAGGGGAGCGGCGCTGAGGCTGAGCGAGAGTGGGAGCAGCAACGGGCAAGCGGCGCGCTGGTGGGGAGCGGTGGTCGAGCGGCGTGAGCGAGGAGAGGAGAGGCGAGACGAGAGGTGGACAGCAGGGTAGCGAGGCTGGGCGAAAGTTCGACTGGAGGGCACTGGCGATGGGAGGACGCGACAGCGGAGGGAAACAGCGAGCGACTCTCGGGGTTGCGATGGCGACGCGCTCAGGAAGAGGTGAGCGATCAAGGCGGCGCGACGGCTACGGATGTTGACAGAGGAGGGCACGACTCGGCTGGTGGTGCTTCGAAGGTGGAAGACAGCGGAAGGGGTTCGTCAAGGTCGTGGCTGACGGCGGCAAGGGGAATGGTCGCGACGGGGGATGGAGCAGCGGTAATGGTGACCTCGGAGCTTGAGCGCAGAGGGCGAGGGCGAGGAGCGGCGACGGGCGGAACTTCGACTGAGGAGGAGGTCGAGCAGGAGGATGGCGGGGAGATGCGATGGAGAAGGAGGAAGATGGAGAGTTGAAATCGGGTTTGTGGGTTTTGTTTGGTTTGCTCTGTTTTTGTAGAGAAACAGAGAGAGAGGGGGAGAGGATGAATGGGAGAGAGAGTGATAACGGGAGTGGGGATTTTTATAATGGAATAAAATAATGGAGTAATGGGGGTGAAAGAGAGTGGGGGCAGTTACTCGATTATGGGGGAAAGTGCTGGTACGGGAATTGAGAGTGGGAAGTTGGAGTACGGGATAAAAGTGGGGGGGAAAGAAAATAAATTGTATAGGGAAGGAGTAGGAAATAAATCTGTACAATATATGAGTTCTGGATTTGGGCTTCAAATAAATGGGCTCTAAATAGAATAATATCAATATAGCTTGGGTTGGGCTTCAGAATATTTAATTAAAAGAATTAGGATATTGGGCTAAAATATTTTGGCTCAAATTAATTGAATAAAAATCAAATACAATTTTTTGGGCTTTAGAATAAACAATTGGATTTCAGATTAACAAATAAATAAAATTAAAATACAAAATGGGCCTTTAACATAGTTAAACAATTAGGCTTTGAACTAAATATTAAAAAATCAAATAATTTGTATGTTGGCTTATAAAATAGTTTGAATAATAATAATATAATTAATTAGGAGAAATACTTACAAAATACTAATGATTTTAAAATACATGAAAATACTTGAAAATTACGTATTAATGAAAATAGGGGTTACAAATCCTACCCACCTTACAATAAATTTCGTCCTCGAAATTTAAGTAAGCGGTATATAGGATAGGGCAAAAGCGAGCTATGGGATAACAAAATAGAGGATTTGAAAAGGAAATGAACAAAGTGGTGGCAATACCCGAATTTGAAGAGAATACGGCAAGGAGGAAATACTAGCATGATATTCAATTGTGAATCAACAATGGGGATGAACGCAAGTGCAGAAAAATGATGACTCAAGAATTGGAAGGCGACAAAATACCTGCGATCTCATTTCCTGGAGAGTGGCAGCGATATTCACTGATGCCTCGTCCCTGGGCGGGGGAGTCAAAATGTCCTTACTAGTCATAGTCTGCAAAACCATCAAGTTAGTAAGTATCCAGATTGGTTATTTATTATCCGTGTGATTAACGTGGTGTACATGTTGTTGAGTTAACTTGATTGAGTCAAGCATGTCTAATGTATTAGTCAACTAACACATTAGCCATAACCTGGCTCTGATACCACTAAAAACCTTGTCACGCCCCGCTTCCTAGAATGCGGAAACACGGGCACGTAACCGAGGCCCAGCGAATGATGCAGATACATCATTCATAAGCTGTAAATTTAACTCAACAACAGATAACAATTTCAACCACGATAACATATAAAATCACAACAGGATAACAAAGTACATGAATATTACATGAACATAACCAACAACTGGAAAGAAACATAGTTACGGGTCAAACACGCCCGGATTACAACAAGGATTACATGAATAAATATGAATTAAAATAACATGAAACTAAACAAGACTAGAATCTCTGTTCAGCAACACCTTCAGGTAGTTCTTCATCTGGGCCTGCAAGTATATTATTACAAGGAAAGAAACAAGTGGTACCCGTTAATACAAGTCACGGGCCGCAAGAGAACAAGTTACGGGACAAAATAGAATGAAACAAAAGCAGGAAAGAACAGAAAATCAAGAATCATATGATAGAACAAATACGACATGCAACAGAAATAAGAACAAGACCTCATGAAACAAATAGCATGCATGTGAACAATTTAAATAATCCATAGTAACATGTAACATGTAAACGAGTAAGCAAGTAAACGTGTCAACATGAACGCGTAACATGTAAACAAGTAAACCAGTCATCATAACATGTAACATGTAAACGGATCATGCAAGTGTACGTGTCATGTCATGTCGTTTATTAACCTAACTAGGTAGCACTTCATGCATCCCATACTATATGGTTGCTACTCGCAATCAAGTGAGCGTTTAGACCGTGGTGGATTCTATAGGTCACGTACTCGGAAAAGTTGTATCTTGTTCGAGATACGTGCATGTGGAACATGTAGTGTAACTTGTAGCGTGAAACATGTCAAGTAACCTGTATTTAGCAAACTTGTAACTTGTAACTTACAAATTGCAGCGAGGAACCACGAGCCCCCGACCGAGTACGCTCTTCTATATTACCCACTACTAAATCTTTTCCCTTTAAACCCCGGCTTGTTATCTTTTTAATTTAATCAAACATGAACAAAACTACATGCAAGAACATGGACGGGTAACATGGCAAGGGTAACATGACAAGATCAAGTATCAAGACTTATACAAGGCAGGAAACATATTTCAGGACTTATAAAATATGTGATGCAACTAATGGCATGCACAACATTTAATCAAGAATAAAGATATTATAACAACATGCAACCTAGTGACAAGCAATTCATGCACAACATCATGTATAATAGTATATATGTGTGTCGTGTTCATGCAACGGACATGGCAACAAAGTATTCGTGATCTTGTACGAATACAGGATACGGATTATGTATGGAAACGGTTATCAATTCGACTTATGAATGCGAATTGGAGTCAAAAATAATATACTTGCGGTATTTTTACAAAGGCTTGTACTAGACCAATAAAATTTGTACAAGTGACACTTGTCTGTTAGTTGACGACGATAAATTTAAATATAGAATAACGGGATCAGTATCCCGGGCAGCAGAATGCGTGTAAAATGTGGCAGCCACGCCAAGTCAGCAACTCCAATAATAGCAAACTTCCCAATGCAGTAAACAGCAACAACTCCTTTCAATAGCTCCAAGTCAGCAATCTCCAAACAGCACTATACTTCCACTTTACTACAAAAGAATCTGATCCCAACTCCAACACAATCATCAACTCCAATAAAACGATCAAATCAGCAAACAGTAACTCAATAATACCCACAATTCAATACTGTCGTTCTTCTTCTTCTTCTTTATCTCAGAACAGAGAGAGAGAGATAGAAAAAGAGAGAAGGAGCGAGAGCGAGCGGGAGAGAACTGGCGCGACTGGAGCGAATCGGGAGCGGTGGAAGCTTCGACGAGGAGGAAGTCGACTGTGGCGTGCGACTGGAGGGGAGCGGCACTGAGGCTGAGCGAGAGTGGGAGCAGCAACGGGCAAGCGGCGCGCTGGTGGGGAGCGGTGGTCGAGCGGCGCGAGCGAGGAGAGGAGAGGCGAGACGAGAGGTGGACAGCAGGGTGGCGAGGCTGGGCGAAAGTTCGACTGGAGGGCGCTGGCGATGGGAGGACGCGACGGCGGAGGGAAACAGCGAGCGACTCTCGGGGTTGCGATGGCGACGCGCTCAGGAAGAGGTGAGCGATCAAGGCGGCGCGACGGCTGCGGATGTCGATAGAGGAGGGCACGACTCGGCTGGTGGTGCTTCGAAGGTGGAAGACAGCGGAAGGGGTTCGTCAAGGTCGTGGCTGACGGCGGCAAGGGGAATGGTCGCGACGGGGGATGGAGCAGCGGTAATGGTGACCTCGGAGCTTGAGCGCAGAGGGCGAGGGCGAGGAGCGGCGACGGGCGGAACTTCGACTGAGGAGGAGGTCGAGCGGGAGGATGGCGGGGAGATGCGATGGAGAAGGAGGAAGATGGAGAGTTGAAATCGGGTTTGTGGGTTTTGTTTGGTTTGCTCTGTTTTTGTAGAGAAACAGAGAGAGAGAGGGAGAGGATGAATGGGAGAGAGAGTGATAACGGGAGTGGGGATTTTTATAATGGAATAAAATAATGGAGTAATGGGGGTGAAAGAGAGTGGGGGCAGTTACTCGATTATGGGGGACAGTGCTGGTACGGGAATTGAGAGTGGGAAGTTGGAGTACGGGATAAAAGTGGGGGGGAAAGAAAATAAATTGTATAGGGAAGGAGTAGGAAATAAATCTGTACAATATATGAGTTCTGGATTTGGGCTTCAAATAAATGGGCTCTAAATAGAATAATATCAATATAGCTTGGGTTGGGCTTCAGAATATTTAATTAAAAGAATTAGGATATTGGGCTAAAATATTTTGGCTCAAATTAATTGAATAAAAATCAAATACAATTTTTTGGGCTTTAGAATAAACAATTGGATTTCAGATTGACAAATAAATAAAATTAAAATACAAAATGGGCCTTTAACATAGTTAAACAATTAGGCTTTGAACTAAATATTAAAAAATCAAATAATTTGTATGTTGGCTTATAAAATAGTTTGAATAATAATAATATAATTAATTAGGAGAAATACTTACAAAATACTAATGATTTTAAAATACATGAAAATACTTGAAAATTACGTATTAATGATAACAGGGGTTACATATATATATATATATATATATATATATATATATATATATATATATATATAAACATGGACTTTTATTTACAAGTAATTATTGTCATACTATTTAAACTTGATCTACATAATTGTTGATTTACTGTTTACAAAGCTTTTCATATGATGTATTGTTCTGAATACGGGCCGTAGGCACGTGCCCACGGGCAAATCTAGCATATATATATATACGACCACCATCAGGGTATATGTATCGGATATATGATGATATATATATACTAGATTTGTCCGTGGGCACGTGCCTACAGTACGTCTTCGGAACGATACAGCATAAGAAAATCCTTATAAACAGTAAATCAACAATTATGTAGCTCAAGTTTGAATAGTATGACAATAATTAGTTGTAAATAAAAGTCCATGTTTCAATTAGTATATGTGGAAAAATAATTATAAATTGGGGTATAAAAATCCATGTTTCCATTAGTATATGTTAAAAAATAATTATAAATTGGGGTATAACAGTCCATGTTTCCATAAGTATATATATATATATATATATATATATATATATATATATAGAGAGAGAGAGAGAGAGAGAGAGAGAGAGAGAGAGAGAGAGAGAGAGAGAGAGAGACTTAAATAAACAAAGGAGTTGTTTTGGGGGGAAACTTTTCGGGGGAGAATGTGTTTTGTGAGGTTAGATCTGGGCCTTTGATTTTGATAGTTTTCTTTGTGTTTTATTATATAGATACATACATCAAGATATATATATATACTAGGTTTGCCCGATGACACGTGCCTACGGCACGTCTTCGGAACGGTGCATCTGGTTTGATTATATAAAATAGTTTTGGAGGTCCAACAAATTAATTGAAGTAGCAAACATATTATATGAGGAATCAGTATATCTACCTATAAGCTCAACCATCGCCTTCTTGATCATTAGCTTGAACTTACTTGAAATGCATATAGTTTGTTAGAAACATTGTATAGAGTTTTTTTTAACTTCAACATCACTTTTAGGTACTTGTAATCGTTATGCAAGGCCATTATTATATAGGTTTTATAGAGTTTACTCTAATTCCATAACCACTATGAGCATGTCTAAATACATTGGTAATGCAAGTGCAGGTGTGAAGGTATCTACAATACCAATAATCTAAATATTTGTTTGTCTGAGACTCAGTTTGCAATTAAAATACCCCTTATTATTATTTCAACCAAAATGAAATACATGAAGTTTTCAAAACTCTAATCCAAGCTAATCATTTTTTTTATCACCACTTTGTCTCCCTATTGTACTTTTATAAGAAAAAAATCAAAATGGATAAATAACAAATTTACTTTAGCTGTCTTTCTTGAGTGGAGAGTTTGCACCCTTCACTGGTAAACTCCAGTCATCCCAATCTTATATATTCAAACATACAGTAAAAGTTCTTATATGTTATGTTATCCATGGTTTCTAATAACCAGTGAAGGGAACACTTCACGATAGTATTTTCTCTTGTAGTAAATAAATGGAAATTAATGTTGCATATTTGTCAAGTTATTTTAGGTTGCTGGTCAGCTTACCTGTCCTACTATGGTTTGGAAGCCCAAATTGAGGCCACTAAATAATCCATCTCTCACTTGCGTACATCTTAAATCAAAATCAATAAAGAAAACTCATCAAATAAATCTCCAAATTAAAAATTTTTAAACCCAAAAATAAAACTATCATCTCTCTCTAAACTTAAATCCCATGTACACACAAAATTCGAATCAGCAAAAAACTGAGTAATCCCCTGCACACAAAAAATTAAAAATTAGAATGAGAATCTGGTTAATGAGATGAAATTAGAGTCACTGCATCGCATATAGAGGCTCTCGATTCGGTGGAGGGGAGTCGCCGATACGGAGTCGCTTGATATTCGCGCTCGATTTGGTGGAGGGGAGTCACCTATACGGAATCATCAGCGGATCAGATATCGGCGACGACCTCTTGATTGGGGTTCGACATTGGATTTGGATTTGAATTTGCTTTGAGATTTTCAAATCTTCAAAATTTTGAAATTTTAAAAATTTAAAAATTTAAAAATTTAAAAATTGTTTTATTTTAAAATTCTAAAAATTTTAAAAATTTTAATTTTTTAAAATTTTTTTGAAATTTTTATTTTTTTAAATTTTGAAAACTTTAAATTTTTTTTTTGAATTTTTTGAATTTCTATTTTTTTAAAAATTTTTTTTAATTTTTAAAATTTTTATAAGTTTTTGATTTTTTTGATTTTTGAATTTTTTTTAAAGTTTTAAATTTTTAGTTTCTTTAGTTTTTAAGTTTTTAAGTTTTTCAATTTTTATTTTTTTTATAAAAATTTTAAAATTTTTTTTTCTTAATTTTTTGAATGGGGGGGGGGGGGGGGGGAGAGAGAGAGAGAGAAATAATTAAATAAATAAAGGAGTTGTTTTGGGTGGGGGATTTGAATTTGAGTTTTGGGGGTAAACGTTTGGAGGGAAAATGTGTTTTGTGAGGTTAGATCTGGGCCTTTGATTTTTTGGGGGATTGAAGGAGAGCCACTTGATAGCTTTCTTTGTGTTTTATTATATAGTTAGTTTCTTT
Organism: Hemerocallis citrina; assembly: GCA_017893485.1. NCBI lineage: Eukaryota > Viridiplantae > Streptophyta > Magnoliopsida > Asparagales > Asphodelaceae > Hemerocallis > Hemerocallis citrina. The sequence goes on from JACEHZ010000352.1 coordinate 16,204, forward strand.
AGTTTTTAAGTTTTTTAGTTTTTCAAAATTTTTTTTTATTAAAAATTTTAAATTTTTATTTTCTTAATTTTTTGAATAGGGGGGGGGGGAGAGAGAAATAATTAAATAAATAAAGGAGTTGTTTTGGGTGGGGATTTGAATTTGGGTTTTGGGGGGAAACATTTGGAGGGAAAATGTGTTTTGTGAGGTTAGATCTGGGCCTTTGATTTTTGGGGGGATTGAAGGAGAGCCACTTGATAGCTTTCTTCGTGTTTTATTATATAGATATATATATATATATATATATATATATATATATATATTAAAAAGAAATTTATTAAAGGTTTATGTGTAAAGTTCCCGTTCCATTTACTTATTCTCTTCCTCTTCCCGATCCTCTTTATTTTCTTTCTCTTTTCTTTCGTCAATCGACAGATCGATCCAACCCAACGACGGAACGACCAAATTCTTCAACTTCTCCGTCAACTCCTCCACCACCTCCGAGTCTCCGATCGTAACTCCTTCTCCTCCGAGGCTCCGACGGCTCTTCCTTTCCATCAAAACCCTAAACCTAACCCTAACCCTAATTGAAACCCTAAGTCCCTAATCTCCTTCGGTCCTTCCTCTCCATCAAAAAGTATTCTACTCTTCTTCTGTTCGTCTTCTTCTTACAATTTAATATGCATTTGCTTGATCTATAGTCTATGTGTCATATACAAATTGGTATGGATTATGCAAAATTTGTGAATTTTGATGGGTAAGGTCCGTATTGTTCTCTTTTTAGTTGTAGGCTTGTAGCCATCCTGATAAACATCCTGACCCTGAAGCCCGAAAATTGTTCCCCAAAATTGTCACTGCCTATGAGGTATGCCCATTTTTTTGTATGTTTAGCTTTATTTTGAGGTATTATGTTTTTGTTTTTTTTTTGTGGAGAAAAATAATAATTTTGAGTAGCAAATTTGCAATATGGAAAATTCTGAATGCTCTACATTTCCCCATTTAGAGGCTAGTTGTACTACTTTTGTTGTTTAGATAAGTACATGTTAATGAATTAAGGCAAGAGATCAAGAGAGAGGATTTTCAGGAATTAATTTTCATCAAGTGGTAAGGAAATCCTCTATTGTATAGACCCATGTATTATACAGGGAGGTTCTGGATATGTAAATTAATCTAGTGTTGTTAGCTCATGCAAGGTAGAGTCTAGAGTTACTATGAATTTGTAGTTCATGTATTCTATAACTTTCTTAATGAAGTTTTCATTTCAAAACTTTACATTCGAAAACTTAACAGTTTAAAGTAGATATAGAAAACTTGTGGTGTCTTCATATCTGGAAAAAGAATAGAAAAAGAAAAACTCGGTATTAACAATAATGAAGGTCTTAATGTGCAAAGGGGTTATGCAAATTTGATGTATTGAAATGTTGGAATTGGATATAATGAAGGTCTTAACCATGCCTAGAATTACAATTTGTGTTAGCCTTTTAGGGATATTGATTTGTTGGAATTGGATATAATTTCAGATGAAAAATACTACACTTTTTAAGTTTTTTTAAAACTCTCCAGAACAAGCTGGTTCAAGAAGCCAAGAGCCCTCACCCAGGCCACCCCCATCCCCACATCAGCCCGTTGTCCAACCCCCACCTACGTGCAATGTAGAAGAAGAGTATCCATCTAAGCCTCCTTTAAGAAAAAATATTTATGAGTACGATGTTAAAGAAAGAGAGAATGTTCGACGGTACGACTTGCAAAAAGGACCCAGATCACAACTTTTCTTCGAGTTATTGTGCAAATGAGAAGTGTCGATTTCAGGCTTCGTGGTTCAAAGAGTATCCTAATTGGCTAGAATATAGCATTAAAACAGATGTAATTTATTGTTTGTTTTGTTATCTTTTTAACATGGTGGACAAGGTGGTGGTGATTCATTTGTTGGTGGAGAGGGATTTAAAAATTGGAGAAAGAAAATGAAGTTGAATGTGCATGTTGGAGACCACACTAGTACGCATAACAAATGTGTGAGGGCTGGCTATGATCTTTTGAAGCAATCGCAACATATTGAACATTCTTTGGCTACTCAGTGTATTCAAACTCATGCTGACTATCATCTCCGTTTGACGGCATTAATTGATTGCATTAATGGCTATTGTGCCAAGGATTGGCTTTCCGTGATCATGTTGAATCCCAGGAATCACAGAATAAGGAAAATTTTCTTGAACTCTTACAATTTCTTTGTGACCACAATAAGAATATCAATAGAGTTGCATTGAAGAAGGCTCCGAAAAATCACAAATTGATATCCCCTCAAATCCAACAAGAGATTATTACTTCCATTGCAAAGGTAACTATAAATGCTATCATCAGCAATCTTGGTGATGAAATGTTCACTATTTTGGTTGATGGGGCGCGTGACATATCCGTGAAAGAACAAATGACTGTAGTTTTATGTTTTGTAGATGAAAGATGGCATATTATGGAGCAATTTCTTGGTATTGTTCATGTTGGTGATACTACTGCCTTATCACTTAAGACAGCTATTGAGTCTCTGTTGTCTCAACATGGGTTAAGTATATCGAGTATATGGCGACAAGGGTACGATGGTGCTAGTAACATGCAGGGAGAGTTCAATGAATTAAAAAGCTTGATTATGATGGAGAATGAGTCATCTTATTATGTTCATCGCTTTTCTCACCAACTTAAGTTAACACTTGTAGATGTTGCAAAATGTCACAGGAAGATTTTTGTATTCTTTAACATTATTAGAAGTTTATCAAATATTATTCGAGCCTCATGCAAGCGTAGGGATAGTCTTCGTGAAATACAATTTGAGAAAGTTGTTGAAGGAGTTTATAATGGTGATGTTTTGACTGGGCAAGGTAACAATCAAGAAATAACATTGAAGCGAGCAGGAAGCACCCGTTGGGGTTGTAGCGCCCCGAATTTCTAATATAATATCTTAGAAAATACGTGGCACAATTTCCAGCATCAACTTCAATGTAATATTAAACACAACTTAACACCAATAAAATTTTTCAACTTTCATTACAATAATCATTTACATAGCACAGCAGAATATAATACACCTTAAATCACAAATTCTCTTTTCTTTACAACACTTTACAAATTACATAAGTCACTATATCAATTGAACCCAAGCATCCAAATCCGAGCCTTAAGAAATCACCTGTAAAATATGAGGCTAGAGATAACCCTAACCCCCAAAACTAAAGGGATCAGCCATAAAGGTGTGAGTGACATAAAACAAACAACATAAGTTAAGCATAGATTCATAGACAACATGTAATAAATAATAATACATAAAATGTGACGTAGCAAGGAAACACGAAAACATCAAGTGAAACTAACTAAGTGTCAAGTGTAGAACACAGGAAACACATGCATGAAACCAAGTCAAGAAAACACAAGTCTATATGCTAACTCTCTAATGCATACTTGTCGGAGTTTATGCATCCCACTCTACATAGGTCCGGTGCAAGCCCTTAACGTCTCCACTTTATAGAGTTTAATCCCCCGCTATGCGATTAATCCTAACACGATGACTACTACGAGATAAAGATAAACTGTGAGTATTAGCCCATGCCCCGATAATTCTGGAGGTCAATCTCTATCCACAGATAATTCCGGAGACTATTTCACTCACACCTGGGAATCTTCGAGAATACCGCATACCGCAAGTAATGGCACCTTATCACTCGAATACCACATGTGCGTCGCCTCGACCCCGATAATTCCGGAGATCAATCCCACACCACAGGTAATTTCGGAGACTATTTCACTCACACCTGGATAATTCCGGGGATTATCTCATACCGCAAACCATACTGAGGTCCATAACTCATGTTCTCGTTCATCATATCACCACTAGTGCCTGTCCTTATCATTTTTAGGTTATTTAATTACTTGACGAATCTCCTAGAGTTGGTGTACCCTACCGGACTTAACTCAACAACTGATCAACTAAAATGCCTCAACAGGCCCAAACATAAATATCTGAACTGTCGGTATACTAGGGTCACACACACCCTCTAGAGACTCACACTCAAATATCCAAACCAATCTTCCAATACGAATTGCACAGTCAAAACAACTTGAAAACATATGTTCATTAGAAGATAAAGCATAGAATAGTAAGTTATAGATTAAAACATTTAGAGAATAAATCAGTTGAAAGAATATTCAAAAATATAAAGATACATCAGTATCAGTCGACTAATAACAAGCATAAATCGACTGTCCAGAAAGAGAATTTCATGGTTTTAAGAAAATAATCTAAGTGTTATAAGTCGACTATTAAAACCATCGGTCGACTGTCCAGAGAGGAAATTCAATAATCTTTAAGAAAATAAATCCTAAGTGTAGCAGTCGACTGTAAAAGGGTCTAGGTCGACTGTCCAGAGTGAAAATACAATAACTTCGAGAAAATAATTCTAAGTGGTACCAGTCGGCTGTAAAAGTCCTAAGTCGACTGTCCAGAACAAAATTTCAAGAAAATCTAAAGAACATAGCAGTCGGGTCGTGTCGGTCGACTAAGAAGTCAGACCAGTCGACTGTCAACCTGCAGACTGCATACTTTTGCGTGTGCACATCTCAACCGATACGTAGTTTTACTTAATGAAAACGATTTCTACGAAAAGCTTATTTCTTATATGATCAAATACAACTAGTAGGACATATAATAGTCCATAAAACTAAATCAAAACTACTTGAATTTATAAAAATAGAGATTTTGTTGATTTCTTTCGATTAAAACATGGATTGTGCATATAGTCAAAAATAGAGTTTCTTAAAATCAATTACTTATTGAAATTGCTTCGTATTCAGATCCAAATCGTATCAATACCAAAATCTCAAGAAAATCCCCAATTTGGGTATATTTCCTCAACTCAACTAAATTTCCAAGTTTGATTTTTATGTCATGATCTCTTGATTCATACTTTTCCTTTCAAATTTTCTCAAAACTGAATTACCATTTCAACTTACAACCTCAATCAATTGATTACAACACCATATTCAATTTGTATTCAACCAATACTCAAACGTAATAAAAATCTCATCTTGGTTAGGTTTATGTATAAAATCCTCCATATTCAATCAATTCAACATTAATACCAAAAGAGATAGCTAGACTACCCACATACAATCTTATTCACCACATCTAGGGTTTCACAAGATCCAATTTTCATCCATCCATCCAAATTCATAATGTGCATATTCATATTCAAACCCTAAACATGCTTTCTAGCAAATAGAATTCAATATCCAAGATCCATTAAAACATTCATAGATCAAACACCCAAATTATACCACTCACATACATAAAACAAAAAAAAAATCACTCACATGCAAAATACACAAAGCAAAACAAACAAGTCACTCACCTCAAATGAAGAAATCTTGATAAGAGGCCTTTCTTTTGCGAAATCCAAGATCCTCTTCTTAATCCTCCAAAAAAATAATAAACCCTCTGTGTTGTGCAGCAAGTGCAGCGAAAGACGGCTGTAATTCTTTTAAATTGGCAGGAATTGAGGACTTAGGGTTTTTAAAACACATTTTCAAAATAACCCCCTTGAAAATACAACTTTACATAATAGATCACTATACTTGGAAACTTGATAAAACTAATTAAATTGATATTTAAAAGTAAAATAGACACCTTATTTCCAACCGGCACTGTTTGAAAAGTCCAGAAAAATAGTTTTGCACTTTCACCCCTCAAAATAACAATTTTGCAAAAAGATCCTTCTTTTTCTTAATATTTGCAAATAGATCCAATAAATATCAGAAAAATCTGGAAAAATTACAATTAAATCCCAAATAATAAATGATGATTTTTCATGAAGAAATTTTGGCTTTTGAACTTCTCAAGAAAATATTTGCATGTGTTTTGCACGTGTAAAAAGATAGATTTCCAAAAAATATTTATTAAATCTCCAAAAATCATTTTAATTCATTTATAAACTTTTAAAATTTATATTTAAAAATATGGGGTACTACATCACTCCCTCCTTAGAAGAGTTCTGTCCTCAGAACTACTACTAATAGGGTCCAACAAGCATACCAACAAGGAAAACAATATCTCATAAATGGAAACATAGTTCAAACAATAGCGTATGAGAACATTATCAAAATAGAAGGAATACCACTCAACTCAAAGGTACAATCATTCAAAAAAATTACAATCACATAAAAGAAAAATACATTTATACAAAAAGCTCAGGGAAATCCTTCTGCATGCTATCCTCTGGCTCCCAAGTAGCCTCCTCGAACTGCTGATTCCTCCATAGCACCTTGACCATAGGTATCACTTTGCTCCTAAGAACTTTCTCCCTACAGTCAACGATCTCAACAGGTTGTTCCTTGTAATTCAAGTTTACCTATAGACCTTCAGGAATCTCTACCAACTGATGATTCTGATCTGGCACATACTTCCTCAACAATGACATATGGAATACATCATGCACCTGTGCCAAATCCTCTGGAAGCTTCAACCTATATGCTGTCTTACCAATCCGCTCCACTATCATGTATGGCCCAATATACCTTGGCGCCAACTTGCCTCCCTTACCAAACTTGATCACTCCTTTGGTCGGAGAGACCTTGAGGAAAACTACATCCCCAATCTTAAACTCCAAGTCCCTTCGTCGAGTATCAGCATAACTCTTCTGTCGACTCTGAACCTCAACCAACCTCTTGCGAATCAGCTCAATCTGCTCTGACGTCTGCTGCACGATCTCAGGACCAAACATCTGCCTCTCGCCAACCTCGTACCAACAAACAGGTGTCCTGCACCTCTGCCCGTACAAAGTCTCATGCAGAGCCATCCCGATACTCGCATGGTAACTGTTGTTATAAGCAAACTCAACCAATGCCAAGTATCTCTCCCAACTACCACCGAAATCCATAACACAAGCCCTCAGCATATCTTCTAACACTCGATTCACCCTCTCAGTCTGACCATCGGTCTGTGGATGAAACGCAATACTGAAATCAGTTCTGGTGCCCAAAGCTGCTTGTAGGCTCTTCCAAAACCTTGAGGTGAACCTCGCATCTCTGTCGGAAATAATCGATACCGGAACTCCATGAAGCCTCATAATCTCACCAATGTACAACTCAGCCAATTTCTCCAACGACCAAGTAATCTTCATGGCTAGAAAGTGAGCCGACTTGGTTAAACGGTCCGCGATAACCTAAATCGAGTCATTGCCCTTCAAACTCCTCGGCAAACCTGTGTTGAAATCCATACTGATGTTTTCCCATTTCCACTCCGGAATGGGCAACGACTGTAACAAACCTCCAGGTCTCTGATTTTCTGCTTTGATCTGCTGACAAGTCAGACACATTGCCACGCAATCTGCCACATCCCTTTTCATACCAGACCACCAAAAGTGCTGTTTGATGTCCTTGTACATCTTCGTGCCTTCAGGATGTACTGACAATGAGGTACTGTGTGCTTCTTGCAAGATACTCTCTCTCAAATCCGCATTATCCGGAACACACGACCTCTTACCCATCCAAAGAACTCCATCTTGGACACGAAACTTTGATAGCTTGCCTTCTAAAACCTGTTGTAGCATCTTCTGCATCTCTGAATCTGACCTCTGACCTTCCACAATCCTCTCTCTCAAGGAAGGCTGTAGTTTCAACTGAGCCAAAGATGCCCCTAAACTCTGCAGCACCACCTCGATACCTGTCTGATCAATCTCTGCTGCCAACTCACTTCGAGTAGTGATCAAACTTGATAAACTACTCTTCCTGCTAAGTCCATTAGCTACCACATTCGTCTTGCCTGGATGATACTTGATCTGAGGACGAATGTCTTCCAATACTTCCAACCACCTTCTCTGTCGAAGATTAAGATCCTTCTGTTGATAAATGTACTTCAGGCTCTTGTGGTCGGTGTACATATTGACCTTCTCACCATAAATATAATGCCTCCACTTCTTCAAGGCAAAGATAATAGCTGCTAGCTCCAAATCATGCGTCGAATAATTCTTCTCATGCAGACGCAATTGCCTCGAATTGTAAGTAATAACCTTGCCTTCTTGCATCAAGACACAACCCAAACCTCTGATAGATGCATCACTGAAGATATCATAATCCTTCCCAGCTTGTGGCAAAACTAAGATAGGTGCAGTAGTCAGCCTCTCCTTTAACTCAAGGAAACTCGCCTCACACTTATCAGTCCATGAAAATGCCACATTCTTCCGGGTCAAACCTGTCAAAGGAACTGCAATCTGAGAATAACCTTGGATGAATCTCCTGTAGTAACCAGCCAAACCCAAGAAACTCCTGACTTCCTTCACAGACGTTGGCCTGGGCCAATCCTTTACTGCTTTAACCTTCTGAGGAACAGTGGCCACTCTCTTCTTAGAAAGGATATGACCAAGGAAAGCTACCTCAAACTTCCAAAACTCACACTTCGACAACTTGGCATACAAGCTATGCTCCTTAATTTCTGTAATACCGCTGTCAAGTGCATAGAATGCTCCTCCTCCGACTTCGAATACACCAAAATATCGTCGATGAAAACCACTATGAAGGAGTCAATAAATGGCCTCAAAATCCGATTCATCATATCCATGAACACTGCTGGCACATTCGTCAACCCGAATGGCATCACCAAACACTCATAGAGCCCATGACGAGTCCTGAAAGCTGTCTTACTCACATCTTCCTCCTTGACTCGAACCTGATGATACCCTAATCTCAAATCAATCTTCGAAAACACAGCTGCTCCCCGAAGCCTGTCGAACAAATTATCAATCCGCGGAAGTGGATACTTGTTCTAAATAGTCACCCTATTCAACTCCCAATAGTCAATGCACATCCTCATTGACCCATCCTTCTTTTTGACCAACAACACTGGCGCACCCCATGGTGAGGAACTCGGCCTAACAAGCCCCTTGCTCAACAGCTCCTCAATCTGCTTCTTCACTTCGTCTTGCTCTACAAGTGCCATCCTGTATGGAGCCTTAGAAATCGGAGCACTTCCTGGCTGAACATTAATGCAAAACTCCACATCTCTCTGCGGCGGTAATCTTGGAAAATCTTTCAAGAACACCTTAGGAAAATCTCTGACAACCGGAATGCCTTGGACTTCATCTGGAATCGCCATCTTGGATACCATTGCAATCACCTTCAGAACTTTCTTTTTCCCTTGAAAAGTCATTGCGGGACCACCTGGTGCTTTCACTAATACCTCTTTCTGCTTGCATTCAATCGTGGCATCATATATTGCCATCCAATCAATGCCCACGATCACATCCACTCCTAAGACTTGCAGCTCAATCAGATCAATGCCGAATAATCTCCCACCAATCTCGATATCACAGCCCTCGTAATATCGATCAGCAATCAACTCTTCACCTGACGGCATTGCCACCGACAAAATCTTGCCTGGAAACAACTTAGGCTCCACACCTAAGACCTTTGCAAAATTGGACGACACAAAAGTATGCGAAGAACCAGTATCAAATAAAACTTTTGCCTTAATTCCATTAATCAAAACAATCCCTGTTACATGAAGAATGATACTCAATCTCCAATTATTCTCAAAGAAAAGTTTTACTTATTACATTGATCAAAAATAAAATCAAAACTCTTGCATACCCTGGATCACATCTTCCGAGTTACCTGCATCCTCCTCGGTTAATGCAAACACTTGCCCTTGCCTCTGGAATTTACTTCCACCTGGACCATCCTTTCTCAACTGTGGACAACGAGGCTTAGAATGTCCCGCCTGCCCACACTGGAAACAAGTTTGCTTTGCCAACTTAGGACACGCTGACCTGTAATGACCTGCCTCCTTGCAGTAGTAACAAGTCACTTCCTGAGTTACAGGTGCTTTCTGCACTAAGCCACTGAACTTGACTTGCTTCGCTGGGAATCCCTTCCCACTCTGACCTGATGCTGGCCTCTTGTTCTTGTTCCAGGTCTCTTGCTTCTTCTGGAACTGGTCCATGTCTTCCTCTGTCATAGCTGCTCTCCTGACCAGCTTGTCGAACCTCCTTATGCCCAACGGAATCATTTCAACCTCAAGTTTGGCCTCAAACCCTGCTCAAACTTCTTGGCCATTTTCGCCTCGTCAACTATCAGCTCTAGTGCATACCTCGACAGCTAAGCAAACTTGGTCTCATACTCTCGCACGGTCATGCTACCCCAAGAATTCGGTCGCCTTCTTCTCCTGAATATCCAGGGGAAAGAAACAATTCCTGAATTCTTCCAGAAAAGCCTCCCAAGTAATTTGCTGGTCCCCCAAAGTCCTCTTTACCGTTTGCCACCAAACACCAACGTCCTTTCACAATTGCATAGTGGCCAACTTCACCTTATTGGCTGCCAGAGTTTCTGAGACCTCGAAGATTGTCTCCATCCGTCTAATCCAATCATCAGCTTCGTTTGGATCAGATTGCCCCTCAAACACTGGCGGCCTCATCCTCTTGAAGGACTCGATCTGCTTCATGGGATCGGCGTTAACCAATTCTGGTCCACTTCCATGATTCTGATTTTGGTTCTGATTTTGAGCCAAATTAGCTGCCATTAGTGCATTCAATGTCTGATACACCCTGGCAAATTCGGCCTAGAGATCAATTCCAGTTCCATCACCATTGTTGCCAATCCTGGATCTGGGTCCAACCATTCTGAATACTGCAAAATGAGGGAAAAGTTAGAGCACCACAACACCACTTATATTCTCATCAATACCCTTTGGCAAAACCTCAACCGAACCCCAAACGTAAAACATCATGTTTCAGTTCTATGTGATACTCACCCTCTAATGTCCACACCTAGGTTATTTTTATACCATGTTTATTATTACTATTGAAGCATGCTCTGATACCAATCTCTGTAGCACCTCAAATTTCTAATATAATATCTTAGAAAATACGTGGCACAATTTCCAGCATCAACTTCAATGTAATATTAAACACAACTTAACACCAATAAAATTTTTCAACTTTCGTTACAATAATCATTTACATAGCACAGCAGAATACAATACACCTTAAATCACAAATTCTCTTTTCTTTACAACACTTTACAAATTACATAAGTCACTATATCAATTGAACTCAAGCAACCAAATCCGAGTCTTAAGAAATCACCTGTAAAATATGAGGCTAGAGATAATCCTAACCCCCAAAACTAAAGGGATCAGCCATAAAGGTGTGAGTGACATAAAACAAACAACATAAGTTAAGCATAGATTCATAGACAACATGTAATAAATAATAATACATACAATGTGACGTAGCAAGAAAATATGAAAACATCAAGTGAAACTAAGTGTCAAGTGTAGAACACAGGAAACACATGCATGAAACCAAGTCAAGAAAACACAAGTCTATATGCAGACTCTCTAATGCGTACTTGTCGGAGTCTATGCATCCCACTCTACATAGGTCCGGTGCAAGCCCTTAACGTCTTCACTTTGTAGGGTTTAATCCCCCGCTATGCAACTAATCCTAACACGATGACTACTACGAGATAAAGATAAACTGTGAGTATTAGTCCATGTCCCGACAATTCCGGAGGTCAATCTCTATCCACAGATAATTCCGGAGAGTATTTCACTCACACCTGGGAATCTTCGAGAATACCCCATATCGCAAGTAATGGCACCTCATCACACGAATACCACATGTCGTCGCTTCGACCCCGATAATTCCGGAGATCAATCCCACACCACAGGTAATTTCGGAGACTATTTCACTCACACCTGGATAATTCCGGGGATTATCTCACACCGCAAGCCATACTGAGGTCCATAACCCATGTTCTCGTTCATCATATCACCACTAGTGCCTGTCCTTATCATTTTTAGGTTATTTAATTACTTGATGAATCTCCTAGAGTTGGTGTACCCTACCGGACTTAACTCAACAACTGATCAACTAAAATGCCTCAACAGGCCCAAACATAAATATCTCAACTGCCGGTATACTAGGGTCACACACACCCTCTAGAGACTCACTCAAATATCCAAACCAATCTTTTAATACGAATTGCGCAGTCAAAACAACTTGAAAACATATGTTCATTAGAAGATAAAGCATAGAATAATAAGTTATAGATTAAAACATTTAGAGAATAAATCAGTTGAAAGAATATTCAAAAATATAAAGATACATCAGTATCAGTCGACTAATAACAAGCATAAGTCGACTGTCCAGAAAGAGAATTTCATGGTTTTAAGAAAACAATCTAAGTGTTATAAGTCGACTATTAAAACCATCGGTCGACTGTCCAGGAAAAAAATTCAATATCTTTAAGAAAATAAATCCTAAGTGTAGCAGTCGACTGTAAAAGGGTCTAGGTCGACTGTCCAGAGTGAAAATACAATAACTTCGAGAAAATAATTCTAAGTGGTACCAGTCAACTGTAAAAGTTCTAAGTCGACTGTCCAGAACGAAATTTCAAGAAAATCTGGAGAACATAGCAGCCGGGTCGTGTCGGTCGACTGAGAAGTCATACCAGTCGACTGCCGACCTGCAGAATGCATACTTTTGGTTGTGCACATCTCAATTGATACGTAGTTTTACTTAATGAAAATGATTTCTACGAAAAGCTTATTTCTTATATGATCAAATACAACTTGTAGGACATATAATAGTCCATAAAACTAAATCAAAACTACTTGAATTTATAAAAATAGAGATTTTGTTGATTTCTTTCGATTAAAACATGGATTGTGCATATAGTCAAAAATAGAGTTTCTTAAAATCAATTACTCATTGAAATTGCTTCGTATTCAGATCCAAATCGTATCAATACCCAAATCTCAAGAAAATCCCCAATTTGTGTATATTTCCTCAACTCAACTAAATTTTCAAGTTCGATTTTCTTATCATGATCTCTTGATTCATACTTTTCCTTTCAAATTTTTCCAAAACTGAATTACCATTTCAACTTACAACCTCAATCAATTGATCACAACACCATATTCAATTTGTATTCAATCAATACTCAAAAGTAATAAAAATCTCATTTTGGTTAGGTTTATGTATAAAATCCTCCATATTCAATTAATTCAACATTAATCCCAAAAGAGATAGACTACCCGCATAAAATCTTATTCACCACATCTAGGGTTTCACAAGATCCAATTTTCATCCATCCATCCAAATTCATAATGTGCATATTCATATTCAAACCCTAAACATGCTTTCTAGCAAATAAAATTCAATATCCAAGATCCATTAAAACATTCATAGATCAAACACCCAAATTATACCACTCACATACATAAAACAAAACAACAAAATCACTCACATGCAAAATACACAAAGCAAAACAAACAAGTCACTCACCTCAAATGAAGAAATCTTGATAAGAAGCCTTTCTTTTGTGAAATCCAAGATCCTCTTCTTAATCCTCCAAAAAAATAATAAACCCTCTGTATTGTGCAGCGAAAGACTGCTGTAATTCTTTTAAATAGGCCGGAATTGAGGATTTAGGGTTTTTAAAACACATTTTCAAAATAACCCCCTTGAAAATACAACTTTACATAATAGATCACTATACTTGGAAACTTGATAAAACTAATTATATTGAAATTTAAAAGTAAAATAGACACCTTATTTCCAACTGGTACTGTTTGAAAAGTCCAGAAAAATAGTTTTACACTTTCACCCCTCAAGATAACAATTTTGCAAAAAGATCCTTCTTTTTCTTAATATTTGCAAATAGATCCAATAAATATCAGAAAAATCTGAAAAAATTACAATTACATCCCAAATAATAAATGATGATTTTTCATGAAGAACTTTTGGCTTTTGAACTTCTCAAGAAAATATTTGCACGTGTAAAAAGATAGATTTCCAGAAAAATATTTATTAAATCTCCAAAAATCATTTTAATTCATTTATAAACTTTTAAAATTTATATTTTAAAATACGGGGTACTACAGGGGTTCTCATTACGGTACACTAATGAGTTTGATTTGTTTGTACTCATATGTGATTGATGTTAGTGTGATTGTTAAGGTGGATGCAAATGATAAGAAGATAAGGGGGCAAGCAGAAAATCTACTAGGAATCATTTCACAATTTGAGTTTGCATTTCATTTACATTTGATGAAAAATATCTTGGGAATTACAAATGATTTATCACAAGCTTTACAGAGAAAAGACAAGGATAAAATAAATGTCAAGACTCTTGTGAGGATAACCAAGCAACAATTGCAAAACATGAAAGATGATGGATGGAAATCATTGTTGGAAGAGATTTGTTCATTTTGTTTGAAGCATATGATAGTAATCCCACATATGGATGAATTATTTGTACAAAATGGAATATCTCATCACAATTTTGAAGGAAAAATAAATCTTCATCATTATCGTATTGAATTGTTTTATGAAGTGACTGATTTGCAACTTCAGGAGTTGAACAATCGTTTTAATGAGGCTAATACAAAGTTGTTGTTGTGTATGGCTTGTCTTGATCAAATCGATTCATTTTCTGCTTATGATAAGAGAAAATTATTTCGCTTTGCTAAACTTTATCCATCGAATTTCTCTAATATTGAGTTAATGCACCTTGACCGGCAACTTGATACCTACATTTTGGATGTGTGCTCTGATGACCGATTTTCTGAAGTTGCGGGATTAGTGGACTTGCTAGAAAGATAGTTCGGTTAAAAAAACATCGTGCATATCCATTGATATATTTTCTCTTGAAATTGGCATTGATATTACCCCGCAACCGTAATAGTAGAGAGAATATTTTCTTCAATGAAAATCATCAAGACTTCATTACGAAACCGATTGGGAGATGAGATGATAAATGATTGTTTGGTCGCTTATCTTGAATGGTATGTATTGGATGTCATTGACAATAAAGATATCATTCAATATTTTCAGATTATGAAATCTCAAAGGGTTTTATTGCTAAAGAAAAATGCTATTTGGTGATTTTAATAGAGTGTGATTTGGTCTATGATATTTTGATGATTACAACTGCTAATAAGTAACATACATTTGGTCCAAGTTCTAGTTGGGTTTCAACCAGTTAGAAGTGATACTCAGAACGACCTAGCTAGAAACCGTTATATAAAGTAGAGTATTTAATTAGATCCAAATAGGCTTAAGGTTTCGACATTTAGAAATTCATGATACCCAAAAAAAGATTGGGTTTTCATACGTGCAAGTTACGTTAATCCTAATCTCTATCCCAGCAAAAGGGTAAAAAAAATAAAAATAATAAAATAATTAAAAGAAACATCTCAGGCATTGTAGAATTGCATTGTCATTTTTTGCATGTTAGATTATAAGTGTAACTCTCTCGACCCTTCCTACAACCCTTCCTAGCTTCAAATTTTAGTTGAGCGACGGAATCCTGCACATAATATTAGAGTGATCCCCAGGTTCACATTTTAATGGGTGCTCTATATTTAATTAACCATTTATTATGTTATGGGAATTTTTTATTTAATTGTTGTACTGATGTGCTCATCCAAGCCTGGGCCACAATTGTTGTACAAATGAGCAAATTATTACGAATTGTCTTGTTTCTTTAGTCTATTTAAATGATGGGCGTGTTAGAATATAAGCGTAACTCTTTCAAATTGAGAAAACCGAATTACTATATACTTCTGCCTTTCTTCGAAAAAATTTCTGCCTCTACCTCTCCCACTACCACTGCCACTGCCACTGGAATAAAGCATACACATCAACTCACACAAAATACATGACCACAAGTGTAACCCTAGAAGTTATTTTCCATCCTGACGTATATAATCATGCTTATGCTCAAGACTTATGGCCAGGATGGTTCGTGCTAAATGTGCCTACTTCATTTTCCTATTAGTTATTGATAATTTTAGACAAATGTATTTCATTTTCTTGGTATACAAAATACGTGCATGTATCTCTCCGCTACTGACTAATCCAAACTTGTCTGCACACTACAAATCACACTAGCTTGCTTGTATCATACCTAAAAACCAAATTAGATTGCAAACCGTCCAGAAAATAATCATAATACTAGTCAGCATGCTTAATTCATTAGTCAAAGGCAAGGCAAAATTATCCAAGGCTACTAGCTAGTATTTTTCTTTCTCCCTAAAAAGATCATTGTTATAATATACATTGCTACAACAACAATAATAAAGTTTTTTTTCCAACTAGTTGGGATCAGCTACATAAATCCTGATTTTCCATTCTGCTCAATTAGCGTAATATCTTATGTAAGGGCACAAGCTATCGTATCTATTTTCACTGTTTCCACCCAAGTAAGTTTAGATCTTTCCTTACTTCTAATTCTACCCTCAATACTTATCAAATCACTCTTTCTAACAGAACTATTAGGTCTACGTGTGACATGTCCAAACCACCTGAGGCGATTTTCTCTTAATTTATCTTGAATAAGAGCTACATTTACTATATCTTGTATATGCTCGTTTCTAATTATATCCTTCCTGGTTTTACCACACATTCATTTAACATCCTCATCTCCGCTACACTCATTTTTCTTGACATGTCGTTTCTTAGTTGCCCAACACTTTACTCCATACATCATTGATAGTCTAACAGACGTCCTTTAAAAAACTTTCTTCAACTTTAAAGGTATACGATTGTCACACAGAAGACCACCGACTCTTCTCTACCTAAGCCACCCTGCTTGGATCCTATGTATAATATCTTCACAAATCTCTCCATCCCTTTGTATAATTGAGCCTAAATATCAAAAGCGGTATCTCTTAGCTAGGTATCTCTTGACATCAAGTTTTACGACTTCTTTATTTGTGTTCTGAAAATCACTAAAATTACGGCTAAATGTAAAAAAACCTCACCCAAGCATTGTGCATTTTTATAAAAAAAACACTCAATTCTTTTTTTTAAAAAACCTCACCCAACTATGTTTTCAACACAATTTTCACAAAAAAAAAAAACCTTACCCATGCCTTGAAAACATAGTTGGGCGAGGTTTTTTTTAAAAAGAAAAGTTGGCTGTGGTTTTTTTAAATGCATAATACTTGGGTGAGATTTTTTTTATATTTAGCCCCAAATTACACTCCATATACTTTGTTTTAATTCTGCTTATTCTAAAGTCTCTAGCTTCAAAAGTTTCTCTCCACAACTCTAATTTAGTATTAATTCATGTCCTAGTCTCCTCCACTAAGACGACGTCATCGGCAAAAAGTATACACTACGACACATCATCTTGTATTCCTCGCATCAATTCCTCTATAACCAAAGCAAAGAGGTAGGGGGCTTAAAGCCGAACCTTGGTGTAAACCTGCTGTAACGGATCAATCACTGGTCACTCTTGTGCTTGTTCTAACTGTGGTCTTTTCCCTTTCAAACATAATATTAATTACCTCAATATACCGAATAGGTACTCTTTTTATTTAACGTACACCATACTATTTCTCTAAGAACTTTATCATATGTTTTTTCTAGATCTATAAACAACATATGTAGATATTTCTTATACTCACTATATTTTTTCATAAGTCTCATCAGTACATATATTGCTTCCATTGTTGACCTCCCAGGCATAAATTCAAACTAATTCTCAGAAAGTATAGTTTCTATTCTCAGTCTACGTTCGATCACTCTCTCCCAAATTTTCATCGCATGACTCATTAAATTAATCTCTCGGTAGTTGGAGCAAGTTTGTATATCTCATTTATTTTTTATATATAGGTACTAAAATATTTTTCCTCCATTCCTCGGGAATCTTCTTAGTCCTCAATATCCCATTAAATAATCTTATTAGCCAATCCACTCCTACATCTCCAAGACACTTCCAAACTTCAATGGGTATATCATCCGATCATAAAGTTTTTCCTATTTTCTTCCTACCTAAAGCATTTTGAATCTATGAGGTCCTAATTCTACGGAAAAACATTCATATATATTTAAGTTGTCCATAATATTTTCATTTAATAACTTTTCAAAGTAATTTCGTCATATTTCCTTAATTTCCTCATCATTTACTAAGGCTCTTGAATCTTCACTCTTAATACACCTAATTGTATCCAAATCTTTTATTTTCATATCCCTTTGTTTAGCAAGTTTATAGATATTATTTTCTCCTTCTTTTATTGCTAATTTTGTGTATAAATTATTATAAGCTTTTTCTTTCGAATCTCTTACCACTTTCTTAACTTCTTTCTAACGGTCTTATATCTCTTCAAATCATCTCATTTCTACTTTTTTGCCGTATTTTTATAGTTGACCATTCTCTCTCACAATATTTTGGATTTATTTTTGCCACCACCATGTTTCTTTAGTTTGCAAACCTTCTTCAAGTACCTCATTTGAGATTTATCTTATGTACGTAATCATTTTAGTCCACATCATATTTGTCTCTTCTTCCCAATTTCATGTTGCTCCTTTAAGGACTTTATCTTTAAAATCTCTAGTTTTTCTCCCTTCAAGTTTCACTGCTTAATTCTTGGATTCCTAGTCTCCTTCCTCTCACATATGTGTTTCTCAATTAACATTCAACACCATTAATCTATGTTGTAAGATTAAATGCTCTTCCGGTATATACAATCTTTACATGTTAAGCGATCCGCCTTTCTAGTAATGAAAAAAATCAATCTGGCTCTTATTTGCCCCACCTTCAAGGGTTATCAAATGTTCCTCCTTTTACTAAAATAAGTATTTGCTAGTATAAGATCATACGAAGCCGTAAAATCTAATAAAGGCTTTCCACCATCATTCTTATTTCCAAATCAATGTCCTTCATGCACCATTTCACATGTTATCTTTTCCTACAAGTTCATTGAAATCTCCTCCTATAAATAATTTTTCACCAAATGGTACTCATTAAATTATCTCTTCCATATCTTCTCAAAATTTATTTTTAGCCTGTGCATCTAATACTACTTGGGGTGCATAAGCACTAACGATATTAATTATGTTTTTCCTTAATACAAGCTTAATTTGTATTATTCTATCTCATTTCCTATTAATACCTACTACATCTACTTTGAATTTCTTTTCTACTAAAATTCTTACTGCCTTTCTATTTCTAATTTTACCTATATAATATAATTTAAAACCATCTTTCTCCATAGTTTTCTCCCATATCCACTTTGTTTCTTGTAAATAAGCTATATTAATATTCCTTCTAATCATGATATCTACTAGTTTTATATATTTTCATGTCAATGTTCCTATATTCTAAGTCGCTAACCTAAGTCTATTTTTCTGGACTAGCTTCTTTATCGACCAGAATGGTCCAGGAACCCTTACCCATTTTTCACCTCATCCGACGCTAGTTGTCTGTCACAAGTCAGGAATCTGGCCACAAACCAGGTAAGGAGGCGAGTTGCACTAGGTAATTATCATTCAGTAGAAAACTTTGTCAAATACTATGAACATGAATTCTAAAAATATACATTGCTACACTGAAACAGAAATATAAAATATAGATTTGGTACGCCAGCTTAATTTTTTAAGTAAAGAAAAACTGCATGTATTTTAAACCAATGGTCAAGGACTTGTCTACTCTTATAAAGCACACACCATAGGTTTCTTTTCGAGTGTTTGTCACAAACTAACCCACTTTCCCAAAATATCTATCAAACTGATCCCTTTCCAAAAATATTTACCAAATTCATCCAGTCTATTATTAAAATAAAAAAACAAATTTCCTATTCTTATAAATTACAAACTATAATATCCCTCGAATCTCATAAAATCACAAAAAATAAGGATACAAAGATTAAAAAACCTTTCAAAATTTAAAACATGATACGTTAATAAACGGTTGATAGAAAGAAAGCATATATTTGATAAGGAGATATATGAATATTTGGTAATAACAAGTAGAATAACTGAAAAGTTACGTAAAGAAATGCAAAAAAATAATATCATACAAGGTATTAGATTATATAAACGAAGAAGCAAGTTGGTATTACCAACTGTTGGGTTTAATTTCTTGCATAAGGTCTGAAGAGAAGATGGTGGTACAAGTAGAGTGTTCGAAGTGAGGAATCGAAGAAGAATAAAAGTAGTCAGGAGAAAAAAACATTGACAGAGAGGCGGACTGTCGACTGTCCCCCCTCGGTTTAGAGACTGGGAGGTTGAGGTCGGCCGAACACGACGCTGATGGTTTTTTTTAGCCGATTCTAGCTGTCACGCCTTGCTTCCCAAAATATAGAAATACGGGCATGTAACAAAGGCCCAGCTAATGATATAAGCATACCAACTCATATTATCCATAAGATGTACAATACCGGTAAGCTCAACAACACATGAATAATAATAATCAAATAAACAAGAAAAGTACAATAACCAATATCTGGGATAGGAGAACTTACAAAATGCTTGAGAATATACAATGCATTAAACAGTTTGAAAATTTTCTTTAGTATCCCATCGTCTGTACCTATATAAACATTAACTAAAAGGAAATGAGGGATTACCCGTTAGAGCAAGCTTCGGGCACAAGTAGTAGCAAGAGTGAAACATGGAAGTATGATATAATAAGGAACAAGGAACAATATGATCAAGTACGATACAAGAATACGTGTAAACTTGTAACTAGAAACGAGAAACATGTAAACATGACTTTAATGTATATTCAATCGGTACAAGGAATCATGTAATGGGAAAAATGTCATGTAAACAGGAATCATACAAACGTGTAACCAGGAATCATGTAAACTTGTAAACAGGAATTATGTAACTTGTAAATAGGAATCATGTAACTTATAAACAGGACATACACGTGCTCAGTGTTAAGTCTATCAATATTCTATTAATCCTATCTAACCCACACAATCATGCATCTCATACCCCAGGTTCGGGTGCATACAATCAAGTGCACATTTTAGACACTAGTGGTGAATTCTATAGAGTTATGTACTTGGGTCTTGTAGTGATACTAACAGAAAACAAGAACATGTAGTCAGATAATGGGCTATAAAGGTAACCTCAACAGGCTCTAGAGGTGGCTCATGTCAACCCACGATGTGGCACTTAGTTCTACGTGGTACTTAGTTCCATTAACTTGTAAACATGTACCATGTACATTGAAGGATGTAGTCAGGTAATGGGCTCTAGAAGTAACCCCCGCAGGATCTAGATGTGGCCCCCGTCGACCCACGATGTGGCACTTAATTATACGTGGCACTTAGTTTCATATAACTTTTAATCGAGTATCATGCAACCATGAGTCACTATTACGAGAAACACGGACCTTCTTTCGAGACACTCTCCTTGCACTACTAGGTCTTTTCCTTTATTACTTCGGTTTGTTATACTTTTACAATAATTATTCATGAACATGCAACCAACGAAAACATGTATAAGTATAGGATCTAAAAGGTATCAAGGATTATGCAATGCATGACATGCAAGTTCAATTCATTAGATGTGAGAATTAAACATTTTTACAATTTAAAACATGAAGTTACAATTTCTGGACACCAGTACACTACAGTACAAAAACTGACTTTCCCGCTGCTATGGGAAAGCAAATCAGGTTCTATCAGGGGGTTTTAGAAAATAAACTCCCTGGCAATTCCAATGCATATTCACACGACATATTATAATAATAATAACTATGCCTACCGGTCAGTTCTTTACTGATCTAGAGTTCAGGCAGTAACACAATGTCAAGTTCTTGTGAATAATAATTGACTGTAAATTCATTTAAAAATCTTATAAAAATCATGCACTAACTCCTAACGGTGTTAAGCAACATAGTGGTAAATCTGAGGTCTTAATTCCACTGGTAGCATATTATTTTAATCAATCAATCATGACGATATATTCCAAAACAATATTCTGGAATTAGACATTGCAGTCGTAAAACATCAATATCTCGCAAACCGTAAGTTGGTTTGCGAAACCGAGAGTTGATCTGGAAACTACACGCGGGGAGATACAATTTACATGTAATAAGTTATAAATTTCAGTGTCGGTAATGGTGTCAAATTCTCAGCACAAGTCATGCTATTTACAAGTTATATATGTATTCAATTCGTGTTCGTGCAATGCATGAAGTGGTGATGAGGTTTATGATATTTCCAAGAGTATTGAATCAACAGAAGCAAATGGAACGATTCAATACACTACCAAACAATCGATTCAAACATGAAGAGATCACAAAGCATGTAACAATGCGGGGGTTCAACGATTTAGATCTACAAGGATATTAGCATAGACATTGATGGTAAACAAAATTCTAGACATGGTAACAAATATGGAATTACTTGCGGAATTCCTAAAAAAAAAACTTTTGCGAGAACAAAAGGCTGTACAAGGGATGATTGCCTTTTACACAGCGAGTATGAATGCGGCAAGAAGATGAAAATATGATGAACGAGGCGTAGCAACCACAACAACTGCAGCAAGAACTACAAAAGAATCACGGCACGACGACAGCGATAATAGGCAGCAAGTACATGCACACCGGAAGCAAGCAAGGCAGTGATTCGGCACCGATGCTAAGATCAAGCAACGACAGCAAGGGGGCATCAAGTTTGTATAGTAGAAAGAGGGGTTGCAACTTGGAGGCTATGGTCGGGCGACGACAGTGAGGTGCTCGGGACGGTTGATGAAGGAGCTCGGGTTATAACTGGGTGCAGCACGTAGCGGGGTCGAGGCAGCGAGGGGGGGTCGGGGGTGTTGCCGGTGATGTTTGGGGCAGCGAGGTGTCGGGAATGAAGGCAGCAAGAGGAGGTGACGAGGTTGCGGTGGATGGAGGAGGAACAGGGTGCGTGCCGTGGTGAGGTGAGGGAAGCGCCGGTGAGGGGAACTAGCTGCGTTGGGAAGGCAAAGGTAGGGTGCAGGATGGTGGTAATGTGGAGATGAAGTAGGAGATGACGGCGCGGCAGTGGAGGGAGATGGGCGACAATTGGTGGTCGAGTTGCAGCTGCAGGGTGACACTCGGGTGCAGCGGTGGAGGAGCAGGCTGATTGGGGGCGGGCTAAAGATGGTGCAGGCTAGTTGCAGGTGTAAGGAGGTTGAGGGATGCGGTGGTTGTCCATGGAAGGTAGCAATCAAGTGGAGATGAGGGAGGCATCGGGGTGCTTACGATGGTGGCGCTCAGAGGGGCAACGAGGGGGTGTCAGGAGATGGCGATGGTGAGGGCGTCAGGATTGGCGAGGTTACGGTGGTGAGAGGGAGGGCTCGGAGTGCTGCGGCTGCTTGGTCGGAGGTTGAAGAGGAAGTCGGGGGATGTGGCGAAGGTAGGTTTGGCTAATCAGTAAGGAAGAAGAAGGAGGAAATTGGAGAGTAGGTCGGGTGTACAGGGTGAAGAAGAAGAGGATTATGAGGAGATTAGTTTGATAGAATATATGTTAGTGGAAATGAGTGGTTAGAATTTAAATTAGTGGGGGTGATTAAGGAGAATATTAAGGAGGAAGTTAACGGGGATAGATGAAGAGATTGGAGAGTTATAAGTTGGGTGATATGTAGAGTTGAATTAGGTTTAAATATAATAATAAATCAAATATAAGATTGGACTTGGTTTGGGCTATGAATTGGGTTTGAGCTTCACAATTTAATAAAGAATCAAGTACAATTATAGAATGGGCTTTAGGTGCACAAAATAATTAATATTGGATTGGGTTCAAATAAACAAATTATAGGATGGATTAGGAGCTTGGGCTTTGACAAAACAATTGATTATTCAAATGTATGCAATAGGGTTTAAAAGAAAGAATAGAAGCATTAAAGAAAATTTGAAATACAAGGATACGGAGAAAAGAAAAATAAAATCTGTACAATCAGAAATGAGGGTTACACTAGCTGATTCGTTTGAAGCCCACTTCGTCTTCTAGTTAGATCGTACAGCTCTAATTGTATATTTATCTCTTCAATATACATTTGATGGTTATTGTATCAAGGTATCTAAACTATGGTTTCTCTAGATCTATATTGATATGGCTAAAAATGGGGTTAAATCAGAACCGTTCAAAGGGGGCACGAATCTCAAAGTCCCAGGGACAGGACGGTAATTTCACCTACAGACGGGTCCGAATCGGGCACCGGGTCCCTGAACGGATCGGTTCACCTGGAAATGGGTCTCAACCCGTTAGGGGTCAGTTCAAAAAGATTGCAGGAAATCCTGGCTCGCCCTGATCTTGAGGAGGTGGTTATAACCACCCCTATCCTACCACACCGGGAAGTAGGGATTCACTCTTATCCTGAAAGAGATCCCCATGGCGACTATAAAAACCCCCCTACCTCATACTGTAAAAGGTGATCACTCTTTGCCTACCTAAAATTCTTTTGATATTCTTTTACTGAGTATTTACAAGAGCGTTGGAGTGTTCGTCGCCGGGATCCATCCCGGTATTTCGAACGTTTGTGCAGGTCAGCGACCACCAAGGAGTCAACTCAACCACAAGGAATGAGGGAGATCCATCCTGTTCGAGTTCCACACGAACCTACAAATCTCATATATTGCCCCCACACCAGAATCCAGCGGCAACAGATTGGCACCGTCTGTGGGAAATACATGACAAGCAACCTGGCTTTCATCCTCCAGCCAAAGCTACTCCTAGCCATGCCTCCCAAGAGGAAGTCCGCAACATCCAACCGAAGAACAACCTCTTCTCATCCTCCTCCTCCTCCTCCCGAGGATCTCCATCCACCCGACCTGCAGACCCTGTAGCTCAAGCAGCAGGCTCCCCAGTCCATTCTGCAGCTTATATGGCCCCAAGCATACGTGGGGAGCCCTCTAGGCAAAGCCGCCATAAGCAACCCGTGCATCAAGTTCGGGTGTCCATCCACAATGCCACCACGGATTCTATGGCCTCCCACAGTCCTCCTACTCCAAAGGATCTGCAAGACGTGCTCAACAATCGGCAAACCGAGCCAGGGCCCAATCTTCGAACTCATCTGGAGGAGAGGCAGACCCGCGAGGTGAACCCTCGCCGGGAGCACGCGAGGGATCGGTCGCCACGCCGATCAGACTGCAGGGGGTCTAACTCCCCCAGAGACGGAGGGACTCACCTCCGCATCGCCCATGGCGAAGCCGCTCCCCTTCTGGCCGTCCTGCAGCTCGACCCGACCGCGAACAGGAGGCCCCCATCACAAGGATAGAGTTCCAGCAATTTCAGGAGGCGGTCCTTCGGGCGCTCCACGCCGCCCCCAACAATGGCCCTCGAGCACCCAGCCCTCGGCCAGCTCCTCGTCATCCTTGCCGCTTCCGAAGTCCCCGACCGGTTCTGAGCAATCATCGTCGCTCCCGGAGTCCCAGGCCAGCTCTGAGCCATCGTCGCCCTTCTCCCGATCACCATCGCCACTCCCGAAGTCTGCATCCTACTCCGAGTCCCCCCCCCCACCCCGTTGTTCAGTTAGTCCACCACCTACTCTGAGCCATCGCCGGCACAGCCCCAGCCCCAGCCCTCTTCGACATGAGGATGAGTCTCGGGGCTCAGCCAGGCAAGACCGGAGGGAGGACTCGGTCTACCGTCGTCTCCACGAGATGGAGAGGCACCTCGGCCAGCACGATCGAGACGAAGAGCGACGAGCAAGGGACCTCCGTCCAAGCAGGCCCTCATTCTCCCGGCCATCATGGAGGCCCCAGTTCCCGACAACTTCAAGCCTCCACACTTTGAGACATACACTGGGGAGTCAGATCCTGTGGATCACATTGAGAGTTTCAAAACTCTAATGATGATCCATCATGCATCCGATGCCCTCCTCTGCAAGACCTTTCCGGCCACACTCAAGGGGCCGGCTCGGGAGTGGTATTCCAAACTTACCCGGCATCTATCTTCTCCTTCGACCAATTCGAGTGACTCTTCCTCACGCACTTCGTGAGCAGTCGCCGAATGGAGAAGACGAGCGCCGCCCTATTGTTCCTCAGCCAAAAGAAGGGCGAACGGTTGAGGGACTACGTTAAGCATTTCACTGCTGAGGCCAGATCCATCGCCTCCTTATAACCCTCGGTGGCCACAGTTGCCTTCCAGTCTAATGTCCTCAATATGGATCTCAGGGCGTCCCTCACGAAGAAGCCCCCATCGGGACTTCTCAGAGCTCCTACTCCGGAGCGAGAAGTACATCCGGATAGAAGAAGCTTTCCACCGGCCCACCTTTGAGGAGTCGACTTTCGGGAATAAGCAGAAGAGCACAGAAGAAGAAGGAGCTAAGAAGCTCCAGAATGACAATAGGGGTCAGCGGCATCCTCTCCCCCGCTTCGAGAAATTCACTCCGCCGAACGCGAGTGTATCCGCCATCTTAATGGAGATCGAGAACGAAGGTCTCCTGCCGCCACCTCCGAAGATGAACACCCCCGGGAAGAAGAGAAACTGAGAGAAGTGGTGCCTTTTTTCACCGGGACCACGGGCACGACATCGATGATTGTCGGGCCTTGAAAGATGAAATCGAGGCCCTCATCCAGAGAGGGCAGCTCACCCGGTTTGTGAGAAGAGACCAAGCCAATCCACCTCCACCGCCTAGGGGGGCTAGCAGGCAAACTGAGCAGTGCATGGAGACTCCGGAGGCCGAAGTAGAGGGCATCTTGCACCTGATACACGAAGGCCCAATGGGGGGAGATTCCAACTCCTCCCGAAAAGCCTTCATAAGGGAGGTTAACTCCGTGCAGAGCCATCCTCCCCCAAAAGGCCTAGGAGTCCCGGTGACGTTCTCCGATAGGGACCTAGAAGGCGTCCGCACACCCCACTGCGATGTCCTCGTCATCAATCTTCGGATGGTGAATTTCGACGTTCGTCGAATCTTGGTGGATAACCGCAGCTCCATCAACATCCTTTTCTTGGAGGCTTTCAAGGGGCTCTAGCTGTCGAGGGATCGGTTCAAGCCCGCAGGCTACACTCTCCATGGGTTCACTGGGATCCCGGTTACGATCGAGGGAGTTATAACCCTCGACGTAATGGTAGGAAAGGCCCCGGTAACTCATACGGAGCCAATGGACTTCATGGTGGTCCACATCAAGGCCGCCTATAATGTTATCCTGGGCAGACCAGGTTTGGCCGCGTTTCAAGCCATCCCTTCAGCCTACCACATGAAGATGAAGTTCCCTACGCTCTCATGAGTGGGAGAAGTGAGGGGAAGCCAAGAAGCAGCTCGGAAGTGCTGCATGACCTTGATGGGGGGTCCAGTTTTCTCTTTGCAAGAGCTCGAACTTCCTCAGAAAGGCGGTGAAACTATTTCCGAGCCCGTAGATGAATTGGAGGAAGGGGCCTTCTCCAAAGAAGATACCACTAAGATGTTCTGCGCCAGCAAGGCTCTCTCCCCCTCCATCAAGCAAGATATCTCCCGGTGCATACAGGAGAATCGAGACCTCTTTGCCTGGACTGCAGCCGATATGCCCGAGATCTCGGAGGAGCTCTCAATGCACCGCCTGAGCATCATCCCAAGGGTCAAGCCTGTCCAACAGAAGAGGCGAAAGTTCGCTCCCGAGCGGTAGCAGACGATCAAAGAGGAGGTCGAGAAACTCCTCAATGCCCGATTTATCCAGGAGGTAAACTACCCTGAGTGGCTCTCCAATATAGTGATGATCAAGAAGGCCAATGGGAGCTGGAGGATATGCATTGACATCACTGATCTCAATAAGGCATGTCCGAAGGATCCTTTTCCCCTTCCCAGCATCGATGCCCTGATCGATGCAACCTCTGGGCACGAGCTACTCAGTTTCATGGACGCCTTCTCGGGGTGCAACCAAATCCGGATCAAGGCCTCTACTGCTACCGATCGGGGTTCCCTCCTGACATCCCGAAGACCTCGTTTGTGATGGACCAGGGCCTCTACTGCTACCGAGTCATGCCGTTTGGCTTGAAAAATGCGGGAGCTACATATCAGCGCCTTGTGAATAGGGTCTTCCAAGACCCAATTGGCCAAAATATGGAAGTCTATGTAGACGACATGTTCGTCAAGAGCACCCGGGAGCAGGAGCACACTCTCGACCTACAAGAAGCCTTCGGGGTGCTCAGGAGGCACAATATGAGACTAAACCCGAACAAGTGTGCGTTCGGTGTCTCCTCGGGCAAGTTCTTGGGGTTTATGGTCAGCCAGAGGGCCATAGAGGCCAACCCCGAAAAGATCCAGGCTATTCTCAAAATGGCTCCCCCTCCAACGTCAAAGAAGTACAGAGGCTCACGAGATGCCTCGCCGCGATTAGGCGATTCCTCTCCAAGTCTAGGAAAAAGTGCCTCCCCTTCTTCAAGGCGCAAGGGGGCTAAAGACTTGAATAGGGACAGCAGCAACAGGAGTCCTTCGACAAGTTCAAGGAATATTTAGCTAACCCCCCGCTCCTGAGCAAGCCAGCACCTGGGGAGGTCCGCTACCTCTATCTCGCAGCTTCTGTAATACCCTGAATTTTAATAAATGCAAAATTGTGGATTTTACATGTTGTGCACGTGCAAAATTTTGTATAAATATTCTCTTATGAAATAATTTTCTATAACATGAACAAATAATTATTTTTCTCTTTTCTTTTATTCTTTAAGCTCATTTTCTTTTAAAGAGCCTAAATTTGTTTTATTTAAAACTAAGCCCAACTAATAAATCAAGTATTTTTCTTTTCTAAAGGCCTATTATTTTTAAAAAGCCCATGAATTAATTAATTTTTAATTAACTTGTCATGTAGACACATTTTTAGACAATTAATTATTTTTGTATTGTACAACTTTAATTAAGGGACACTAGTTGGGACACGTGCATGCACGTGTGTGTACATTGCACACCCAAGGGTGGCCGGGTATGCATGGAGAAGAGTGGGAGAGTGGGGTTGTGTGCATGGGTGGTTATTTGCTCATGGGTGGTTGCTACAACTTCCCATCTTATCCTAGCCATTCATCTACAACCATCTAGTATAATCCTAGCCCTCCAATCTATCCTAAAACTAGTATAAATACCCCTACCTTCGTGCATACAACATTAAGAAAAGTAATTGAAAGAAAGAAACTATATAGGAGAGTAAAAAGATTGAGTGCATTAGTGTTTTGTGTGTGTTTCCCTACCCTTTGGAGTTCGGCTACTTCACCTACGGCAAGGAGAGAGGGCTCGGGTTCACTAAGTGCAAGGAGGAGAAGGCGATTGTGGTGATCATTCTAGGAGGCAAGGACCGCTCGTGTGTTCAAGGAGATTCTAGGAGCCATTGTAGTAATTTTCTTCAAATATGTGGGTGGTTTTCTATACTTCTAATATTAGATATCATGTTAAGAAATTGTTGATACATATGCATGCTAAAAGAACTAATAAGATAACTTATTGACTCTAAAAAAAGGACTTGCTAAATGAATGAGTAAATGCTTGATGAATTGTGTGCTATTGGTTATGAATTGTGTTTAATGTAGTTAAATTAACTCATTGTCATGAAATTGTGAATTAAAATCTATGTGATTGTAGAAAAATGTTCATGTATGGTTAGTGGATGAATTATTAAATTTTGCGTCTATTAAACCATTGTAATACTTGCTCAAGGAATGCAAATTTTGATCATAAGTATTATGAATAAAGAGGGAAAAATAGAAATTTACACCTTTTAATAAAGTCTTAATGCAAAGAAATGAGTAGGAGATTTGTTAAAGTGAAATTTTGCAATTTATGAATATAGAATACAAATTAGAGTGAAAATACTCGTTTTAATGTCAAAAAAATTATTTTAAAATCGCTGATTTATTAAATGTATGTAAATTCAGTATTCTGGAAATTTTTACGACTTTTTGTGAAGAGGAAACGAAGTTATGATCCTTTGAAAAATGAAGTATTTCTAATAAACAGAGACTCTACATAAATCTAATTTAAACCAATCCTATATCAGTTAAATCCTATGGGAATACTGGTTATAGGGGGCTTTAGTGCGTTACTGTAGCACTGTGTGTGCGTGGATTCGAGTCTCGGCAAAGGGCTTTTTATTCCAAAATTCGATTTTTCCCAAACACTCAGAATTAAACTCAAACCCATTTCACTCCATTTTGGTGACAGTTGGGCACCTTGTCCCTTTTGGCTAGCGCATGGGACCTTGGGTCTCGGTGACTGTGCACTGTGTGTGTGTTGTGTGCAATTCGAAACCTGGCAGTGGCTAAAAAAATTTTAGAAAAAAAACCCTTTTCTTCTTTTCTTCATTTTTTTGGATTATTTTCAATAGAAAAAAAAGTATACTTATACGATAAAATAAATATTGAGAAAATATGAGAAAAATTTCTGAGTATTTATAAACTTTAAAAAGAAAATTTATTGGGACTTATAGACCTTTAAACGAAGAAACTAGAGTACAATTTTTTTAAGAGTGAAGAGTTCACTTTAATTTTGATCCCTTGAAATTCTAAAATAAAGAAATGAAAACTTTTGAGTGTAGAAATGATTGTAAAGAAATAATTTTGAGGCTTTTTGTTAAGTAGAATCAATTGAGATTTTTCTTGATATGCAAGTTGTGCATAGAAATGTGTTGAAAAGAGAATGTGATGAAATGTGAAATTTTGTGGACATGTTTCAATGAATGTGAAAATGAGGACTTATACTAGAAGTTAGCTAAGGCTATACATCGGCAAGAATGAAAAAGAATTGAAAAGAGAATTTATGATATTTTTGACCAAGTTTGGGTCGTTGATAAAGGTTGATAATGAAAAGACCAATGTAGGAGTAATGCTAGATTTTATATTAGTGACCTCCAATTATACCTAAGGATGAGATACATAATGAAGATGTGATGAATGTAAGAGACAAACATGAGTATGAGGGCTATTGGATTGGCGATGTGAGGGTATCCACAAGATGTCCCATGATGCGTCATGATTAGGACGTGGATACTACTCCAGAGTACTGTCCTGGTGGCGACGCTTATGGGGTAATCTAATGAATGCGGGTGGTGTCACGTTTATGGTAGGAGGTGAATTACCACAGGATGCCTGCATGATGAGTCATGTGTCAGTGTGTTAGGATTCTCTCCAGAGCGCCTAGACGTGAGTTCGTAGTTCATAAAATACCTAAGATACTTACCGTAGTTACAGTAGTAGATTAGATCATGGCGAGTGATTGAACCCTACAAGATGAAGAACGATTAAGGGCTTGCCCTCGGACCTATGTAGTATGGGCTGCACAGACTCTGAACAAGTGCGCATTAGTGTCATATAATGTAAATAACCTGCATTAAGAACTAAGTGCACAACACAACACGACATTAATAGGATAGTCCCTTGTAGTTTTACTTGTGATCAAGTTTGTGGTTGTTTAAGTATGAAAAATTGTTATACTGTTTTCGGCATAGAGAGGATGGCCGTATATAATATTTCGTTAGTGAATGAACTGACGCGCCCACTGTTTCATATGCAGAAAAAAGAGGTTGACAGATTGAAGTATACATGCTGCTCCAAGATTGATTTAAATGTGTATATTTTCATGTAATTATTGTAAATTGCTTCCGCTGTAAGAATGTAAATGTGTAATGTAACTCTGATGTAAAGTAAAGTTTTATTTCCTTGTAAAAATTATACGAAAGAAGTATAAAGATCCTGTGGAACTTCGAATTCAGTTGTATTTTGGAATTCGGGGTGTTACGGCTTCGGAGCAGATGCTCAGCGCAGTCCTTGTGAGAGAAGAAGATAAGGCGCAGAAGCCTATCTATTACGTGAGTAAGGTGCTCTGCGACGCCGAACTCCGTTATCCGAAGCTGGAGAAGATGGCTCTCACCCTAGTCCTGGCGGCCCGAAAGCTCTGCCCCTACTTCCAATCCTATTCAGTGGTCGTCCTCACCGATCAGCCACTGAAACAAGTTCTCCACAAGTCCGAGACTTCTGGGCGGCTCATGAAGTGGTCCATCAAGCTGAGTCAGCACGACATCAGCTACCAGCCTAGAATGGCAATAAAGGCCCAAGCTCTGGCCGAATTCATTATGGAGAACACCATCCCCGACCCGTGTGAGTTGTTTGCTGACCCCATTGGCTGGACCATTTATGTAGATGGGTCCTCTTGCGCCGATGGAAGCGGGGCTGGCGTCATCTTGACTGGCCCTGACGCTTTCGTCCTCCAATACTCCCTCCGCCTAAACTTCCTAGCATCAAACAATGAGGCAGAGTATGAGGCCTTCATAGCGGGGCTCTGCATGGCTCGCAAGGCAGGCACCGAGCACGTAAGGGTCTTTAGCGACTCCCAGTTAATGGTCAACCAGGTGTCTGGGGAATACGAGGCAAGAGATAACTGTATGGCTAGGTACTTGGCAAAGGTGAGGGAGCTTCTAGCTCTATTCGAAGATGTTCAATTCCAGCGGGTTCCCCGAGAGGAAAACGCGCAAGCAGATGCCCTTTCTAAGCTCGCCTCGTCATCTCTCCAGGGTCTAGAACGGACCGTCTTGATAGAGGTCCTTCTCAAACCAAACATTGACGAAGATGGCTCGGAGCCAATGGAAGCCTACCCCCTAATACTTGGGGAGAACTGGATGAAGCCCCTCCTCGAGTACCTCCGAGATGGAGTCCTTCCCGAAGATCCGAAAGGGGCAAGGTGGATCAGGACACGAGGCGAGCGGTACACACTCCTGGGCAGGGTCATGTATAAATGCTCCTACACCCAGATAGACGGGTGACCCTATCTGAGATGCCTCTCCCTGAAGGAAGCGCTCTACGCCCTTAAGGAGGCCCATGATGGGCTATGTGGTGCGCACTTGGGAGCAAGATACCTCACCTGGAAACTCTTGAACTACGGCTACTTCTGGCCCACACTACTAAGTGACTCTGAGGAATACGTCCGCCAATGAGACTCCTGCCAGATGTTCGCCCCAATCTGTCGCTTGCCCCAAGCACAACTCGCTTCCTTGGCGAGTCCAATCTCCTTCGCAATGTGGGAGATGGATTTGCTCAGACCTTTCCTTCCAGCACCGGGCCAACTAAAGTTCTTAGTGGTAGCAATAGACTACTTCTCAAAATGGATCAATGTTGAACCTCTTTCGACAATCACCGAGCATAAGGTCCAGAAGTTCTTTTTGAAGAACATCATCTTCCGGTTCGGGGTACCTTGCATCCTCGTGACCGACAACAGAACTCAGTTCACGGGGGCGACCTTTTGTGACTTTTGCACCGACCTCGGCATTCAGCAGTGGTTCTCTTCGGTAGCGCACCCCCAGTCCAATGGCCAAGCGGAGAACGCAAACCAACAAATCCTCTCTGGCTTGAAGAAGAGGCTTAACAAGTCCACTAAAGGGCTATGAGTCAAGCAACTCCCCAATGTGCTTTGGAACTATCGCACCACCAAAAGAGCTCCAACGGGAGAATTCCTTTTCAACCTCACGTACGGATCCGAAGCTCTCATCCCTTTGGAGGTAGGCCTGCCTTTACCTCGACTCAGAGCTTACAGTGAGGCGCAAAATGCGAACCAGCTTCGCAACTGCCTAGACCTCATTGACGAGGTCCGCGAGAGAGCCACGATTCGGCAAGAGAACTACCTCCGTAGGATCACCCAGGCTTACAATAAGCAGGTACAGCCCGCCAACCTAAAAGAGGGTGACTTAGTGCTCAGAAAGTTATCGATCTCTGATCCAAGCAAAAAAGGCAAGTTGGCACCCAATTGGAAAGGACCATATAGGGTCTCCAGAGTTATTTGCCCAAGAGCGTATCAACTCGAAGGCCCGGGGGACAGAAAGATACCGAGGACATGGAACGCGGAGCACTTAATGAAGTACCGAGAGGGTGTCTAAACAGCGCTCCAAGCAACTTCTCCAAGAGAGCTCCAGAAGACATGTCCAAACTCCCAACTTATATTTTCTCTTTATCAAAATGTAAGGCCGGCTCGAAACTTAGAAGCGGCCGCCCAGTTGTTTGCAATGAAAGGAAATCTTTCCCCCCAACTTTTCTATCTTTTGAGTAGTCTAACTCTACTTAGCAAATTCTCTATTTTTGGGTAGTCTAACTCTACTTACCAAAAAATTTCATTAAAACGACGTGCTCAGAGTCCAACACTTGGTTCGACTCCGCTTTAACTACTTGCTTCTAAGCGAGTACGAAGCGGATCACCATTCGGAATTGCTCCTACAACTGTTGATATCTTTAAAACGACGCGCTTGGAGTCCAATACTTGGTTCGACTCCACTTTAACTACTTGCTTCTAAGCGAGTAAAGAGCGGGTTACCATTCGAAATTGCTCCTACATCCGTTGGTACTCTATAAACGACACGCTCAGAGTCCAACACTTGATTCGACTCCGCTTCAACTACTTGCTTCTAAGTGAGTACGAAGCGGATCACCATTCGGAATTGCTCCTACAACTGTTGATATCCTCAAAACGATGTGCTTGGAGTCGAACACTTGGTTCAACTTCGCTTCAACTACTTGCTTCTAAGTGAGTAAAGAGCGGGTTACCATTCGAAATTGCTCCTACAGCCGTTGGTACCCTCTAAACAACAAGTTCGGAGTCCAACACTTGGTTCGACGCAATTTTTGCTACTCGCGAACGAGTAAGTGCCAAGTGTCCTACCATTCAAGATTGCTCCTACAACTGTTGACAATTACAAATGCTAACAAAACACACAAGTGTCAAAAACAAGTATTATTTCATTAAAGTTTGAGGAACAAGTCTAATTACAAGACCAACTACTCATCTTTACAACGAGATACAAAACTTGTGAAGCCTAAAGCACAAGACTACAAAGATCCACTTCAATGCCTCTTAGGCACAGGGATACTTCGGTTGAGAGACACCCGGGGGTGACGAATGTTGTGCTACCAACGCCCCCCCTCGGCGCTCGTCTCTAAGCCGGCGAGCCGAGAAGCATCATCGGCACCCGTTCTAACGGTGGCCCCAACAGACGCTCCGCTCGATGAAGCTACCACCCCACTTTGTGCATCGCCCGTGCTTCGGTGCATTGACGGCGAGTGACGTGCAAGCTCGTAGAAAGATATCCCTCTATCACACTCTTCCCGAGTGCAAGAAGTGGATCTGAAATTGCTCCACTCGGATCGCGATTGAAGACGAGCGACCTCTGCCTCGAGCTCGACCATTCGCTTTTTGAGCGAGTCATCTCTCACCTTTATCTTCAGACGAGGCAATCGCACCGAGCCTGCCCCTTGAGAGCCATCAGTGATCATCCACCGAAGGTGAGCAACTTCATGCTCTTGTTGAGGGTCACCTTCTTCAGCTCGTCTCTCTCTGCCGTCACCTTAGATAGAGAGTCGCAAAGGTGCTTAAGCTTCAGGCCGAGGTTGGCTTCTGCGAACGATCCCACATCATGACCTTCGAGGGTCCTGTCTTTGATCCGCTCCTCTAATCACCTCCTCTCTATGTCTCGGCGAACTAGGGTCGATCTCAGGTGATTCAGCTCATACTTCGCCTTACGGAGATCCGACTCTGTTTCACGAAGCCGCCCTTAGTTCCTTACGAGCCCCAACCTCGTCGCCCATAGACTAGCCTTGAGATGAGCCACTTCGTCTACTCGTGGCACTTCGGCGATCTGCAGCGCTTCGACAATCTAAAAAGAACGAGAGCACGGAGCTATTGAGTTCTCACGACTCCAACACTTAGCCAAAAAGAGCTCGATGATTGCCACAATACTCAAACAAAAAGAGCTCGAAGATCTCTCCAATACTTAGCCAAAAAAGAGTTCACAAGAAAAGAAAATTTTCAACACTTAGACGAACACAGATAAAATTTTATTCACTTCAAAATTAGAGCGGTGGCCAGTCTGAAGTTCGGCAATACATGGAGAAGCTTAAAAAAAAAGAAAAGAGAAAAAGAAAAAGCGACTAAGTCAAGGAGCCACATCTAGGTGCTGCTCCGAGGCGCCCTCACTCGGCACAGTGACGAGCGCCCCCTCGGTATTCACCTCCTCCTCGCCGTCGCCCTCGCCTTCGTTGCATTCCCCTTCGGGCTCGACTTCAATTAGAGGAAGGAACTCCTCGCCCTCTACCGGGTCATAGAAGTAGTATCCCGAACTGTTGAAGTCTGGGAGACGAGCCGCCACGTGCTTCAAAGCCCAAGCGTAGGCCTCCTCCATGTTCGTCATCTTGTGGGTCTCCGCCTCGTCCTGAACGACTTTCCTCGCCTCCTCCACCTTTGCCTCCTGCTCCTTCAACGCCTCCTCAGACGCCTTCAGAGCCTTCGCCAGCTCTTCATCGAGCCGGGCCTTCTCCTTCTCTAGAGACTCGACCTTAGCCACCTCGGTCGCCGAGCGTTCGAGTGCCTCGGCAAGCTTAGTCTCGAGGGCCCCAACCTCGGCAGCTCGCAACGCCGAGAGTTATTGTTCGGCCTCGAACAACTTCACCGCCTTGGCACGCTCCGCTCGCTCCCGATCGTTCGTCGCCTTCATCTCCTTCTCTTGCTCAGCGAACTGCTCGAGCATATGGCTGAAGTGGCAAAGGGTTTAAAAGCAAAAGAAGAAGAAAACGTGAGAACCCAAAATCGCTAACTCCAAAACTTAAGAAGGCAGGGTAGGATTACTTACCAACATTCTTGACCGGGCGATCTCCAATGCGTCATCGCCGACCGTGCCAACCTTCAATGCTGCGCAATCCTTCGGGGTTGGTAAGTGGTGCACGGCCTGCATGCACATCCCCGCATCGTCGAGGAAGCCGTCGAGCTTTATCACCCTCCAATCCAGGACGAAGAGCTTCTTGTGCTCTTCGGTGTGGATGGCCTCTGCTTCGGCTGTGAGTGGCGGCACCTCGAGGGCTAGAGCAGCACCGGTCGAGAATGCCCCACTCGAAGATCCGGGGGCATCGGCCCAGGGGAGTGCGACCTGCGGCACCGAGGGGGAGTCATCGACCAAGTCAACAACGGCCGCAGGAGCCGAGGGCACCTGAACTGCTCGACTGGAAGGGGGCCCCGTCGTCGTCTGGAAGGGGAGTCATCTTCCTCTTCTTGCTATCCACCCCCTTCGCCGCGGCTGCGGTCCTCTTCGCCATGAGAGCTCGGTAGTCCATACGGAGGGCTTCTGAACAACAAAAAGCCGAGGGAAAGTGTTAGCGAAATAAACGAAACACTAGAAGCAAACAGATATATACTAAAGAAAAAGAAGTAACGGAGCGTACTGGGGTCGATCGGACTAAGACCCTCACCGAACAGGACCTCCTAGGTGATATCTTTCCAATCGAGGGTTGGAAGACCGAGGATCTTCGACACGACCTCCTCTTCTTCTTTGGTGAGCACCGGTTCGGCCTTCGCCCACTTCGGAACCTCCTTCCACGTCGTCAGAAACCCCCACGGCTCCGGACCTCGGATTAGAAAATACTTCTCCTTCCAATGTTTGATGGAGTCCGGGTTCTCGATCAACTTGACCCCCTTCTTCAGCGATAGATAATACCGATACTCCATCTTGCTCATTCGGCAGATCCGGTAGTGACTGCGGAGGATGACGAGCTAGGGCTACACTCTGACCGCTGGGCACTAGAGGATGAAGGCAATGATGTGCGGCCACATGTTCGGCATGAACTGTACCGGGCTCAACCCATACCACTGCAGCACCTCGACCACGAAGGGCTGCAGGGGTAGCCGAAGCCCGGCATTTAGTGCGTCGTACGGAAAGACACACGTATCTGGCAACATCTCCGTGCACGCTCAGAAGCCGGGGCCGCGGAGGAGCAGGGCATACTCCTTTGGGCTGCGGAACCCCTTCCTAATCCGGTGGATGTCTTTCTCGGTCATGACTGAAGGAATCTCGACTACCTCGGAAGGGTCACTCGGACTGTTCTCCTCATAGGCGACCGACCTCCCCTACACCGCCTTCACTAAAATGTCCTCGGAGTAGCTTCTGACCTTTCTGAGGCTCGATAATGTCGATGGTAGCCGACCCAGTGCTCCAGCCCCCTTCACCTTCTCCACTATTGTTTCTACAACGACGGACTTCGCCATTTCCTTCCCCTTGCTCGGGGGGACCACTAGAGCTCGGTCGGTCTCTTAGTTCGAAGTGGAGGTCTCATTCCCCGACAACACTCTAGACATTTCAAGATTAAGTTGAGATAATTTACCTTGAAGTGACATCTACGGCCAGAATAGTTTACCGGAGAATAGAAACGCCTGGCCACGAATGCTAGCAGCGCCGCTCGAGAGCAAAAGTGACTTAAGTAAAAAGTGAAGTGAAAACGAGGGAGTAAGAAATGATGGTAAAGAGAGGCGGTGAAAACTTATAAGTGTTGAAGCGGATTCGGGTGGGCCTTCGAGTACATTGGGCCCCTACAACGGCCCACCAAAAGCCTAAACAACAAAACCGGAAGCCTAAGCGCCATCCTCGTCTCTCACCTCGTGATCCGCACTTGATTTGCATTAGACGGCTCAGATCGCGTCACGTCACTCGGAAACCAAATCCGAGCAACTTGCATTCCGAGCTGCGAATTGGAGAAAAACAAATTTCTCCTCGTAATTCATGCCTGATCGTCATCAGACGGCTCAGATCTCGCCGTGTCGACCAAAATCATGTTTTCTTGTGATCCACGTCATCATGCCTCGTGATCCATGCCTGATCTTCATCAGACAGTCCAGATCGCGCCACGCCAAATCCGAGCAACTTGCATTCCGAGCTGTGAATTGGAGAAAAACGACTTTCTCCTCATAATTCGCGCCTGATCGTCATTAGACGGCTCAGAACTCGTCGCGTTGACCAAAATCACATTTTCTTGTGATCCATGCCATCATGCCTCATGATCTGCACCTGATCTCCATTAGACGGTCCAGATCGTGCCACGTCGCTGGAAACCAAGTCCGAGCAACTAGCATTCCAAGTTACGAATTGGAGAAAAACAACTTTCTCCTCGTGATTCGCGCCTGATGGTCATCGGACGGCCCGGATCGTGCCACATTGCTCAGAAATCGAATCCAAGCGACTTGCATTCCGAGCTGCTCATGCGGAGAAAATGTCGCCGAGCTATGAGAGTTTTCTGATCGCCTCAAAATTTGCACCGCAACCTGATGGATGCCCCTGATTCAGCCATGTCGACCAAAATCACGTTTTCTCGTGATCCACGCCTTTATGCCTCATGATTCGTGCCTGATCATCATCGGACGGCCCAGATTGTGCCACGTCAATTGGAAATCAAATCCGAGCGACTTGCATTCCGAGCTGATCATGCGGAGAAAATGTCATCGAGCTATGAGAGTCGTCTGATCGCCTCGAAATTCGCATCGTGGCCTGATGGACGTCCCTGATTCAACCACGTGGCCAAGTACATGATCTACCGTCAGATTACCTCAAAATTCGTGCTGCATCTAGATGGACACCTCATATTACTCCACGTCGCTTGGAATTCTAATCCGAGCGACAGGCGTTCCGAGCTGCTCATATGGGAAAAATACTACCGAGCGACCAGAGCCATTCGATCACCCAGATTTTAACGCCTAAGGCTGATGGACGGTTCAGATTTTGCCACGTCATAGTTGGGTAATTAAAATTATATTTTATTTATTTATTCGAATTATTTATTCAAAAAATTGCCAAAAAATGATTAAAAATACGAAAAAATAATTAAAAATTCTAAAAAATAATTATAAATTCAGGAGAACGTTTTTGAGCCCCTGGGTAAATAATTATTGGTTAGAATGATGAATTAATGCTCCCGGAGAATAAATCATCATTTTGCAAAATTGAATAAGTGGTTTGAAAAAATAATATAAAATTGAAAAAAAAATCACCAAAAATCCAGATGGACCTAAGAGCAAACTTGGGCACGCTACCAGCTCAGAAAATCACCATTGCCCCTCAGACAAGATTCCAACACCCTTTAAGAACTCCGATAAAGCCATATACGCCATTAAAACAACAAAACTACTCCCCAAAGGCCGTAACACAGTCTTCGGGAGTGGGGGGCTCGTAATATGACTAAAATGGGGTTAAATTGGAACTGTTCAATGGGGGCACGAATCTCAAAGTCCCAGGGACAGGACGGTAATTTCACCTACAGACGGGACCGAATCGAGCACCGGGTCCCTCCTCTTGGACCCGCTAACCCATGTACGGATCTGTTTAGCTGGAAATGGGTCTAAACCCGTTAGGGGCCAGTTCAACAAGATTTGAGAAAATCCTAGCTTGCCTTGATCTTGAGGAGGTGGTTATAACCATCCCTATCCTACCACACCGGAAAGTAGGGATTCACTCTTATCTTGAAAGAGATCCCCATGGCGACTATAAAAACCCCTATACCTCATACTGTAAAAGGTGATCACTCTTTGCCTGCCTAAAGGTTTTTTTTTTTAGGAAAAGGTAGAGTCTGGCCACCCTGTTTCATTAATCAGAGATTAATAAACAAAACTCAGGGTACTGAGCATACAACAAAATCCTAGAAAGAAAACAGAAAAACATCCTCCACCCCAAACATGGGGGGTGGGACAAAGTACAGATAGAGCATAAAGTAGCCAAAAGTAATACATCATTCCCCCCAACAAGCCCTGGGGTGGTGGGTATCAATGTCCATCAAAGCTCGTGTCTCAGTCATTTGTCGGGCCAATCTTGATCTCCTCGTCGTCAAACTCCTGTACCTGGAAGACTGTGGCGATCCTGCCCCTAGGACCTGCTGTTGTCACATTAGCCCAAAATGAGATTAAATGCATAACATGATTCAGATTGCCAGAAATAGTATTGCAAGTTCTACGAAAGTAAAGATTATTTCTGTCTAGCCATATCACCCAGGTCAGTGCGGCAATTGCGATAAACCATGCCTCTCTCATGGCACCTCTCTCCATCGCAAATTTGGTTCTTACCCACAGGTCATCATATGAATTAGGGTATTGAGATGTCCCTAGTGCACTGAGAACCTCTACGATAACCGCTTTGCTCCTAGGACAATGAAGGAACATATGGTCTCTAGTCTCCAGGTTGGCTTGGCAGAACCCACATTGAGAATCCAAATTTGGTTGGCGCTTAGCTAGGTTTTCTCTAGTCATGATCGCATCGTTCAGCACCAACCACAGGAAAACTTTGATTTTCAGGGGCACTTTCGTTTTCCAGACAATGGCCGACCATTTTGGTGAGCATCCCCTAAAATGGATGCGGTTGTACATTAAGCGAACCGTGATCTTGCCATTTTTCTCCAGATCCCAGGTTTTCTTGTCGGGCCCCTAAGTACAGCCAATTCCAGCGTTGGAGATGTAGGTCTGAAGTTCCGTCAGTCTACGTTGGGAGTCCTTGTCGAGCAGATGTTTGAACCCTAGATTCCATGTGCCTCTTTTCCAGGCTGCTGCCACCGTGCAGTGTGGTTGTGTCGCTTACTCATATAAGTCTGGGAACATGGACCTGAGTGTGTGGTCAGCACACCACTTATCCCACCAAAATCTAGTAAGTCTGCCGTTACCTATGACTGACTTAACACAGCTGTTGAAGGGTTCGTATGTCTTGGTGATACCTTTCTAGAAACAGGAAACTCTAGGGCCTATCTTAAAGCCTAGATTTCTAGTTCCATTCCCATGCATGTATCCCTGGACAAACTGCTGCCACCCTTCTCCATTAGGGTGGAAAACTTTCCACCACCATTTACCCAGTAGCGCCAGATTCATGTCTCGAAGATCAATTATACCCAGGCCTCCATGAATTTTTTTTATACATGCCTTCTCCCACCTAATGAGATGGTTCCTCCTCGGTCTGGGTCTGCCCCTTTCCATAAGAAATGTTTCCTTGTCCGGTCAATTCTTTGTATTACCCATCGTGGCATCTCGATGAAAGAGAGATAATAGGTAGGAAGGTTTGAAAGGACTGCATTGATGAGCATGACTCTCCCTCCCAAGGAGAGAGCTTTCTCTTTCCATCCTGTTAGCCATTTTTCGACCCTATCAATGATGGGTAGCCAATCCACCTTTTTGAGTCTTCCGGGTCTTAGCGGTAGTCCAAGGTACTGAATGGGGAACCTCTCGATGGAGCAACTGAGAATAGTGGCATGATCCAGCGTCTCTTCTGGAGACAGAGCAATGGGAATTAGTGCACTTTTGTGGAAATTGACTCTGAGTCCCGACCAAGCTTCAAAGCAAAATAGAATTCCTTTGAAGATGGTAGTTTTCCCTGGGTTTCCATTGCCGAATAGGAGAGTATCGTCAGCATATTATAGTATAGAGCACCCTTGACGTTGTACCCCTTTAGCCACTGGTACAATCCAGCCTGCTCTACTGCATCTGGTCATCATGGATCTAAGCACGTCTGCCACGATGGTGAAGAGGAGGGGTGATAGTGGATCGCCTTGTCTGAGCCCCCGTTTGCAGGAGAAAGGGTAACCTGCTGTACCATTGACCAAAATAGCCGTTTTGCTAGTGGTGAGGCACGTGTGGATCCATCTGATCCATCTGTCCCCGAACCCTCATCCAGCAAGCGCTTCCAGTAAACAATCCCATTCTACGGAATTATAGGCTTTCTCAAAATCCAGCTTCAGGAGGTAGCTCTTCGCATTGGAGGCGTGACATTGATGGATAGTCTCTTCAGCTGTAACGATGCTGTCCTGAATGCATCTTTCCTTAATGAATCCTGTCTGGTCCTGACTAATGAAGCCGTCCATTACCTCTTCCAATCTGTTAGCGAGAGTCTTGGTAATGATCTTAACCGAGCAGTTAAGGAGGCTTATGGGGCGGAAGTTACCGACACGCCGTGATTCCTCTTGTTTGGGGATGAGCACCACCTCCGCATAGTTGGGTCTCCCCAATTTGAGTTTGTGCTCATAGAAGTCTTTGAACAGCTTCAGCAGGT
The DNA here is from genome assembly GCA_017893485.1 of Hemerocallis citrina. Classification (NCBI taxonomy): domain Eukaryota; kingdom Viridiplantae; phylum Streptophyta; class Magnoliopsida; order Asparagales; family Asphodelaceae; genus Hemerocallis; species Hemerocallis citrina. The sequence continues at coordinate 58,708 of JACEHZ010000352.1, forward strand.
CACCATTTATTTCCTCCTAGAATATCTGATAGAACATGATCGGGAAACCGTCTGGGCCTGGAGCTTTATATTTACCCAGCTGTTCGAATGCGTTCCATACCACCTTTTTGGTGAAGGGTGCTTCGATGGATTGCATGGATTGCACCCCAGGGCCTGGAGTGCCTGCTCGGTCTTGCCAGAAGTCGTGTCGGTGAGGGGTTCTGAAGTTCGCTTTGCACCCAAAGAGGGCCCTTGTAATTGGATTGGAAGGCCAGCTTAATAGCATCCTCGCCTTGTATTACTCCAGATTCCGAGTTCATAGAGTGGATGAGGATAGTTCTACGTCGGGCACTGGCAACTCGGTGAAAAAATACTGTATTCGCGTCTCCCTCTTTGAGCCACGTAATTCTCGACCGTTGTTGCCATCTGATTTCCTTCAAGCTGGTCAATTTCCTGTCTGAGTTGGAGCAATCGCATCCGTTCTTCCTGTAGAAGGTCCCTAGATTCTTCCGTCTTCTCAAGTTCCTTAATTCCTTCCAGAAGGAACTCCTTTGCTCTCCATATTAGTACAAATCTGGTCCGGTTCCACTTCCTCAGCTTGCCCCTGTGCCTACTAATTTTTTCACACCATATAGCGGTCACCTCAGTGCCCTTGGTTGGGCAAGACCAGCTCTCATTGACCATGTGGTGAAAACCTTGGATTTCTAACCAGGCCTTCTCGAACCGGAATCTTGCTGGCTTTCTGGGTTGGTCCTCCTCCGAAGATAAGAAGATGGGCATGTGATCCGATGTTGGTTTAGGGAGTGATTTAGCTGATGCTAGAGGAAATTTGGTCTCCCACTCTGTGGAGACTATGATCCTATCTAACTTAGCTAAAATGGGCGATGCTTGCATGTTTGATCAGGTGAATAGTCTATCCGAGATGGGGATGTCAACCAGTTCCAGGTCTGTGATGACCACAGTAAATGCTTCTCTGTCTAGGTCGCTGGCACCTCTGCCTCTGTGCTCTGAGGCAAATCTTGTGATGTTAAAGTCTCCCCCCACCACCCACGGGTGTGGCCAGTGTGCTTGGATAGCTCGAAGTTCCACCCAAAAAGCCGTTCGCGGCGAACGTGTGTGGCCCGTACACCACCGTGATCGATTGAACCCAGCGGTCGGACTTTCTCTGTAGCAGTACCGATAGAGAGAATTGCCCATGTAGTTCGTCAACATAGCAGAAGGTGCTGGGATTAAACCCTAGCGCGATGCCCCCAGACGCCCCAACTGATGGTAACATCCTCCATTCGGAGATTCGGCAAAACCCCACTCTCCTAAGTCTAGACATGTGAGACAGTTTGGTCTCCTGGAGCCCCACGATGTTAGCCTTAGATCTGGTTACGACTTCCTTAACCATTTCTCGTTTACCCTGCCCACCAAGGCCTCTAACATTCCAGAATATGGCTTCCATTAAATACTAGTACGGGGGTACGTGACTCGTATCTACGTTCGAGTCCAAAATAAGACTAATCCTATCAGTCTCCCAAAATCTAATTTGATTAAGGAATCGAGCGTTTCTGTCAATATCATTAACCGCAAGACCACAGGTTTTGGCTAGATAGAAAATTTCAGTATCGGTCATGAAATTAAAAACTGAAGCTAGGAAAGAGCCTGTATCTTCGACGCTTGTTTTTGCCGCTTTAGCGGCTGCCGCAATCTCCAAATAGTCATCTAAGGATTCCTCCATAGCCCTCTTGTGAACCCTAAGCTCTGTATCACTTTGAGACGCGTTCGTGCCCGTTGCTTGAGTTGGGGGGAAAGTACATGGTACCAGGTCTGGTGATTGACTCGGGAGCTCATCCGCCTCTTCTTCTGAGTCCAATAACTCTCCCTCTGAGTAAACACAATCATCCTCAAGATTGAGCCTATCCTCTCGGTCATCTTCATAGAGAGGTGAGTCTGGGACACACTCATTTGCGCCCATTAATTTGTTTGGGCTCAAGCCTACAACATCTTCTCCTTGGTTGGGCTCCTCTTTGGGCCCAATAACAGAAGAATGTATCTTGGACCCCTCTTTGGGCCCAATAACATTATAAAATCCCCCCTCCCCCCCCTCCGTACACATCTTTCCACACTACTGGGGTCGTTTAAAGGGTTTCCTCCTTCGCGATTCACCATTCACCATACCTCCTTCCTCGCTTCTTGTGCCTGCCGCTTGCTGTGTGAGGACACCTGTCCTCTTCTGATTCACTGTTTCTGTGGTGGCGTCAGATGGCTCCCTACGCGAGGCGCTGACTACTTCTTTAACACTTCCCTTTCTTTTGTCTTCGTTGTCTTTACTCTCCTCATTTCTTTTGTTGCCTCTTTGAGCTCTCGTCTCTTCGAGCGCAGAGGCCTCAGTGCCTGTGCCTCTCCCATTTTGGGTGGAGCCCCTGCCAACCTTCTGCTCTTTGCTCATCGTGTATCCCATCTTGGCAAGTTCCCCTCTCGACCCACAACCCAAAACTACCAACTCTTGCTTCTTTGGTTTTCGACTGTGCATGACTTCTTGCATGTCGATTCCCAGGGTGCTTTTGCCTTTTTTGGCCCCTTCGCAGTCTGTCTCCCTCCCCTGCGCCGCTCGCAGCACCTGCCCTTGCTCCTTTTCCAAATGACTTTGCATGTCGTTTTGCAAGTCAACAAGCAGAGCGCTTTTGCCTTTTGCAGCTCTTGTGCAGTCTGCCTCCCCTCTGTGCTCCTCTCTCCTACCAACTTCACCAACTCCGATGTGTACGCATCCATTTTTGGGTATCTTTTGACCCTCTTTTTGGTGGGTCGCCTCTGTGACTGCCAAACATCCCAAATCTGAAGTTGATCATGGATTTGAATTCTGCACATCTGGGCTGTTGGATCTATTGGTCAAAACTCTTTCTCGCCCAACCCTGATCGGAGATCCCTTCGTCGGCGCTGATCCCTCCTCCTCCTGGCCCTGGCGCCGTTCCCTTTCTCTCGCCTCTTTGATAAGTTCTCTATGCGCTCGCTCGATCTTATGAGCCCCATCGATGGTCACGTCCCTAACCGGAGAGACCACTTGAGCGTATGAGCGGCTGTCTCTGAGAGCTTTGGGAGGAATGGGGGAAGTGAGGGCTAATCTTTCAGCTTCTGATTCAGCTCGTTTGTCGAGCACGAAGCGGATGAGGTATGAATCATCGAAAGAGTATACTTTGGCAAATCTTGACATCTGTGATATATCTATGCTCCTGATAAGGACTCTTGCTGAAACAATTTTGGAGCGACGCACCGTCTTCTCGTGGACTTCTTCCACTGATCCGAAGTCGACAACTATCTCTTGTAATGCCTTTCTTTTCCAAAAATGCAACGACACATTGTGTATCCATATCCAGAAGAGCTCGCCTTGGGGGAGCTCCGCTTCGAAGCTCGGAGACCATGGAAAAAACTCCATTCTGAAGTGGCCGAAGTCCACAATCCCCATTCCTGTGACCTCTCCTACTTTCTTTGTCGAAGGGAAGGAAAACAAGTATTGGAGGTGGCATAGCTTCTTTGCGACCTAGTCTTTGTGTGCCTTCATCGGCCACTTAGCTTCCAGTGCTTGTAGTAAATGGGTCTTGGAGGGTCTCCCTGATCTTACTCTGGCCACTGCACACCATTGTCGCAGCCACTTCTCCTCATGCTTGATGACATCCAGGCTCTTGGCGAGCCGGATCGGAGTGGGGTTGTCAGGTGATCTCCCTCTGTTAACCGGGCGCTCTTCATCAATGTGGGTCTCGACTACGTTGGTGCACACATATGAAAGATGGCCCCACTTCATGCACTCGAGGCACCGCACCTCCTTGGTGCACTCTTTGCGGAAATGGCCCAGTTCGCCGCATTTGAAGCATGGTACTGGCTTTCGTTTGCCTTTTCTTTGCTTTTTTTGGTTTTCTTGTTGAGGAGGGGGAGAGAACCTGGCTTTGCTCTTACCTTTTCTTGTTACCTCTTGCCAATTCTCGATAGAGTCCCCCACCGCATTTTGTTCCCCTCCCTCTCGAGTCCCTTCTGGCTCCCCTCTTTGGGCCCAGACGATGATGACTTGAGAGGGTCGGCTGGTTCAGCTTGTGGTAGGGGTTGCTCCGGGAGGACTAGGCTCGTCTCCTTTGGTGGTGAAAGGTGATGAGTGAGCGGGGGGAGGGGGGAGTTGGTGGGATGCTTTGCTGGATGTTGGGTTTCACTAGGCGAAGAGTGTCGGAGGGGGGATTCTGTTGGTATGCAGAGGTTCTCGATTGTGTTGCATTGGTTGATTGATGTTGGTAGTCACCGCTATGGTGACTAGAATGGTGCCGCTGGTCTCTGTAATATTAGGGGCGGTGAGTATCCTTGCTAAACTCCCTCTCTCTGTTGTATCGATTGGTTTAATGACGCTGATGTATCTCATTGTGAGAACTCTGTCTTTGGGTGTCCCTGTACCGACGATCGTCCTGTCGTCTTTGAGTGTAACGCTGGACCTTGGGGGGTTCTATTATGCCCGTCGTGGCTCGTAGAAGGACCCCCTCTATGGGCCCGTTCTCTCGAGACGAACTCCTGATGGCGGTGATGAGCATCGCCACTCCTTGTCTGTCGAAGATGTGCACTTCGGTGTGCCCGCAGCGGAGTGAGCGCACGTCTGAGCCTAGGAGACTCCTCCTCGGGGGGTTCATTAGGGCAGGGTGGTTGGTGGTGGGGTTGGGGGTGCAGCCACCGGGTTAACAGGGAGGAGATTTAGAGGTGGAGGAGGTGGGGGAGGTGGGAGAGAAGCTTCTGCGGTGGGGAGGGGAGGGGGAGGGGGGGTTGGTGGGTGTTGGACCCCCTCGTTGGGCCCACACCCACTCAGCTCCAATTCCGATAACATGGAGGAATCTTTTGATATTCTTTTACTGAGTATTGACAAGAGCGTCGGAGGGTTCGTCGCCGGGATTCATCCCGGTGTTTCGAACGTTTGTGCAGGTCAGCGGGAGCACCAAAGAGTCAACTCATCAACAAGGAATGAGGGAGATCCAGCCTATTCGAGTTCCTCACGAACCTACAAATCTCATATATTGCCCCCACACCAGAATCCAGCGGCAACATATATATTCATTGTAACGGCTCCAAGAACGATATGATTCTATTGAGTGCCTAATAGAAAAAGATAGTACTTCATCTGAGAGGTGAGAAATTTCTCCATTGTAAACAGCAAGCAAGTTCTAGTTAGGCTTCAGAGAGGGACGTTGTGAGAATTGTAATATTGTTATATCTTCTTAGTTGAAATAACATGTCAGTTCTTCCTCCCCGGGATTAAGGCGAAAGCCCTAACCGGGACACTTATGTGCTTTTGTGTGATTGGTGTGATCTATTATTTTCCTAGTGATTGTGTTGATTATGTCGAAGAATCAACAAGAACATCTAGAGGGAAGGATTACCTAACACCAACACCTATTAGGGCAGCAAATATTAAACTATATATAGGAATTAAAATAGTATGGATAATATTCCAAAAATAGAATTAGAAATTTATCCAATAAACATTCAAGAATTAGAAGAAGATTATAATGGCCCAGAATTCATTGGAGTTACAAAAAAAACATTTAAAAATCATAAATAAGAATATAAATGAACTAAGTAGATATATAGCAGATGACACAGAAGAAGAAATAGGCATAACAGAAGAAGGGTTGAAGGAGTTAAAAGCTATAACAAAACATAATATCAACATTAGAAATAGAAGATTTAATGAAAAATCTCAATTCAGAAGAAATAGAAGAAGCCTTAAAATCTAGATATAACAAATGAAGAAATGAAAATAGAATTTGTTAATAACAAGTAGAACAACTGAAAAACTATCTAAAAAAATAAAATTTACAATAAAACCTAACTTCTCCATAAGCATGGCAGAAGAAAATAAGGACAAGTGTAGTCATGTATAGTAGATTATTAGGAATAGAAATGATAGAGAAGAGTAAGGTTATGAGTATACAAATAAGAAATATTCAAGTTTTTACAAGTAAGCATGAAGTAAAAAAAAATTAAAATAATGATAACTTTAAAATAGAATTACTATTCAGAGAAATTATAAGATACAAAGCAGCTAGAGAAAACCCTGAAATGACCATACCAAATTATATAGAATTTGATTTTAATAAACAAACCACTCGCTTTTTATATGGAATCAGATTTTAGGCTAGAATAAACAAAACAAAGGATATAGCAAAAGAAAAAGCACTACAAATAATATTTGAAAAAAGTTCACTATCAATAAGAAATGAACAACAGGCATTGGAACAAATACCAATAATAAATACATTAGTAACCAAAATAATAATCAATTTAGGATAGGAATAGAATATGATGACAATGGTAAATGGAACAAGCAAATAGCTCTAGTAGATACAGAAGCTACTAATTCACATATTAAATAAACAAACATGAAAATAACAGAATTAATACTATTGTAAAACTCATACTACGATTTAGACTATTATAACAATAGACATCCAGTTGTCCATAAAATAGTATTACCACTAAAAATAAACAGTAGAAATGAAATACTATTACATCTACATGTAGACCCAGAGCACAATGTTAATGAAATATTATTGGCAACTTACTTCCTTACATCAGTACAACCATACTCAATAGAAGAGAAGAAATAACAATAACAGTAAATAATAAAGTATAGTAATAAATAGAATATTATCCAAATGAATCCATGAAAAGCAACAAAAAATACATTATACATATTAACAGAATTTGTATACGAACGATACAAATCAAGAAACTATCACAGTCTAATAGACACTGGAGCAGGCACAAGCCTATACCGTGAAAATATACTACCAAAATGAAAACAAGATGGAAATAATAAAAAAGCAACAACTTGATTGGCATGACATACAATTATATTTGACAAGCATCAATAAAATGTTACGATACAAATAGGAAGTTACATCCTAAAAATACCAATAATATACCAATTTGATGATATGGATAATGATGCATTATTAGGAAATGACTTTTTACAACAATATTATCCTATGACTATATCATACAAAACAGTTATATTTACAACACATTGTAAACACCAAGCGATAGAAATAATTAGAATAACACAACATTATTGTAGGACAGACTTACCATATATCAGAGTTTCTTCAGTCCAGCGTGGTGAATATCAATATTTACTAAATAAAACTAGAATGCAGCAAGTCCAAGAAACAACTACACAAGAAATTTTACAAAAAAATAATTAGAAGAACTGTGTGGAGAAGACCCTTTAGCAAAATAGCACTTAAGTAAATCCACAGCTCATATAGAGCTAACAAATAAAGACAAAGTAATAAATGTTAAACATATAAGGCATACTCCAACAGATTTGGAAGAATTCAAAATACATATAAAAGAATTCAAAATACATATAAAAGAACTAATGGAAAATAATTACATAAGAAAATCACAAATTCCACATTCATCACCAGCATTCATAGTAAGGAAACACTCAGAGAAAAAATGAGGCAAATCTAGAATGGTTGTAAATTATAAGGAACTAATTAAAAATACTAAAAGATTTGGATATTTGTTACAAGATATGCAGGTACTACTAAACACAGTAAGAACAGGAAAAATATACTCTAAATTCGATTGCAAATCAGTGTTTTACCATGTAAAACTAACTGAGAAATCAAAGCAATTAACAACATTGAACACACCACAAGGATTTTATGAATGTAACATATTACCCTTCGGATATAAAAATAGTCTAGGAGAATTTCAAGAATATATGGATAAGATATTTGAAAAATACAATAATTTTCTACTAGCGTATGTAGATGATATTCAAATATGATATGAAAACAAAGAGCAACATACAGAAATATTTACTAAACTAAACTTCATAGAAATAGTAAAAAAATATAGGAACCATATTAACAAAAAAAATGGAGTTATTTAAAAAAGAGATAGAATCCTTAGGAACAAAAATATCACACGGAGGAATAGAATTATAGCCACATATAGCAGAAAAAATAAATACCTTTCTAAATGTCCTAAAAGATAAAAGAGAAGTACAAACCACAATTAGACTACTAAATCAAACAAGTGGATATATACCAAATTTATCAGTAAAAACAAATTGGCTACAACAAAAACGAAAAAAAAAAGTTCAAGAAATGGGAATGGACCACAGAGGATGAAGAAAAACCTAAAGTATTAAAACAAAAAACTTTAGAATTATATCAACTAAAATTACCTATTAAGAATGTACATGGATATTAGAAACAGATGCAAGTAAAAATAATTGGGGAGCAATATTAAAATTTATAGAAAAAGATGAAACAGAAGAAATGCTAGTCAGATACACTAGCGAATCATTTACACAAACTCAATAAAATTAACACATAAATAAAAAAGAATTATTAGCAATCTTAAAATTCATTAAAAAGTTTGAGTTATTCATAATACATACAAATTTCACAGTAAGAACGAACAATACCTAGCAAAAAACATCGATTAACAAAATAATAGATCCAATTATTGGAAATAAAAGATTAATAAGATGGCAGATGGAACTAGCACATTATGATTTTACGATAAAAAATATAAAAGAAAAGATAACATTCTAGCAGATTTTCTATCGAGAAACTAACATTTTGCTTTGACAGGATGGAAAATAAAATCCAGCAAATGGAAAAGGAAATAGTTTTCTGCAAGAAAACTGTGGAGCAAATAAAGGGAGCATTTAACAAATTATAATTGCAAATATGTGGGCTTCAGAGTTTATTTTACCACCATATAAATTCAGAACATATAGAGAAAATGAGGAAAGGGAGTGAACCTATAAACCTACAAAATACGAGTGAAATCAAAAAAATGACCACAAAAGAGGGAATCTCCACATCCAAACAACCAACTACCTGCAAAGAGAGTTTACTCTCAGATCCACCAAACTATTCAAAGAAGAATCAACTTTTACAATATATTAAGAAATTATGCCAAACCACCAAGGTCAATCAATTTATCAGAATAATTTTCCAACAAATTCAAAGACAGTAAGAGTAAAATTTGAAAGAGGACTTATTTACTGCATATATTCATCCAGAGAATGCGAAGAACTTAGTCAGTGTTGCCGCTAAATTTGGTGTGGGGGCAAACAGATAGAACTTGTGGATTCTTGGGGAAACTGAATAGAGAAACCTGTGTACCTGTTCCGTCGGGCCTCGATCGTCGTTCCCGCCGTGCACCTGCAAAAAGTGCAAGACACCGGGGTTGTTCCCGGCGACGCACCCTCCGACGCTCAAGTCAGTAATCTGGCAGACTATGAAAGAGCGCAAAAACTGGTGAAAGATTGATTACCTCTTTAATGGAGATGGATGGGGGGTATTTATAGGCGTCTCAGGGAACAGATTAGGCATGTAATTCCTGTGTATATAGATAAGGAATGTGATCCCTAATCCCCAGTGAAAGGATAGATATGAATCAGGGCCGTTGATTAATATTAATCAGATTCCCTAATTCTATCCCTTCTGGACCGGGTTTGCTGCGGGTTGAAACCCGCACCCCGTTGAGGTGGATCCGTTCGCGGGTAAGAGGGTCTTTGGGGGAAGATAACCGGTACCCGCTTTAGACCCGTCAGCAGGTGAAATTACCGTTTTACCCCGGAGCTTCAAGATTCGTGCCCCATCTGGACGGTTCCGATTTAACCCCATTTTTAGCCATATCACGAGCCCCCCACTCCTAAAGACTGAGTTTGATCAGCCTTTGAGGAGTAGTTTAACTGTTTTAATGGCTAGCGGAGTTGTATCGGAGTCCGAATGGAGGATTTTGAATCTTGAAGGGGGTAGTAAGGTGTTTTTTGAAGTTGCAATCTGTTCTTAAGCATCTCTGAATGTCCGACGGTCTTTATCTATTTTTTCGGATTATTTATTTAATTTTGCAATGTGTTAACCAGTTGTTCGGGGGCCCTCACAATACATTCTAGGCAATAATTGTTCGTTCAGGTTCGATATACACCTAGTGGTAGAAAATGAGCTAGGTTGTTGTGGTTGTCTGTACTGAAGTACTACAAGTTGTTCCAGACGTATTCCTTGGATGAAGCTCTCTTGAAGAGCATAGTAGTCATGAGATCGGAGAAACGCAAAAGGAGCACTGAAATCGGGGTGTATACCAGAGGTATTTTATCCACTGGTAGTAGAGATGGCAAACGGGCCGGGTTGGCCCACGACCCGCACGCTCCATCCCGGCCCACAAGATTACGGTTCAGGTTTGGGTCGAACCTACAAGTCTAAGCAGGTCGACCCGGGTCATCGAAAATGCAGATCCGACCTGTAGCGCCCCGAATTTCCAATATGATATCTCAGAAATACGTGGCACAATTCCTAGCATCAATCTCAATTGTAATAGTAAACATAGTCAAAACACAGATAAAAATTTTCAACTTTTATTACATTAATTATTTATAAAGCACAGCGGAAAACAAACACTTTGAATTACAAATCCTTTCTTTTACAATACATTCTTTTACAATTTACATAAGCCATAACATTATTCAATCTCATGCATCCAAATCCCCAGCTATAGGTACCTACTTGTAAAACATGAGGCTAGAGATAACCCTAACCCCCAAAACTACAGGGATCAGCCATAATGGTGCAATTAACATCGAAAAAAAAACAACATAAATAAAATATAAGGCATGGAGTCATAAACAACATGTATTAACAACAAGAATAAATGATATATGAAATAACAATAAATAAAACATGAAAGCATCAAGTGAAACTATGCTAAGTGTCAAGTGTAGAAAAACAGGAAACAACATGCATGAAAACAAGTCAAGAAAACACCAGTGCTATATGCTGACTCTCTAATGCATACTTGTCGGATTCTATGCATCCCACTCTACATAGGTCCGGTGCATGCCTTTATCGTTCTCCACTTGATGTGGTTTAATCCCTCGTTATGAAACTAATCCTACTACGATGAATACTATGAGATTTAGATAAACTGTGAGTATTAGCTCATGCCCCGATAATTCCGGAAATCAATCTTTATTCACAGATAATTTCAGAGACTATTTCACTCACACCTGGGAATCTTTGAGAAATACCCCACACCGCAAGCTATGATGCCTCATCACACGAATACCCCATGAGCATCACATCGACCCAGATAATTCTAAAGATCAATCCCATACCACAGGTAATTCCGGAGACTATTTCGCTCACTCCTCGATAATTCCGGGGATTATCTCACACCGCAGGCCATACTGAGATCCATAACCCATGTTCCCTTTTTATCATATCACCATCTAGTGCCTGTTCTTATCTTGTTAAGTTAATTAATTATTTATTGGATTGTGAATCTCTTAGAGTTGGTGTACCCTAACAGGCTTAACTCAACTGAAAAACAACCAAATCTCAATCGCCGGTAGTTAGGGCCCCACTCAATCTCAAAAGACTAATAACTCAACCATCAATACCAAACATTCAATAAAACTCATAAATCTATCATCAAAACGATTATATGAAGAAACTTCTTAAGTCAACAAAATCCAAAACTATATAATGTACTCATAAAATTCCAGAATTCAAATAAAATATTAAATTCATTGAATAACAGAAAATCATATTTTTAAGTTGTAGAATATCACCAAAACATCAACTCCTTTTGAAAACACATATAACTCACTTAATAAGGTCATAAGAATATAATTAAAATTCTATTATAAATAAAATATAACTCTCTGTAAAATAGTGTAATCTGTAGTAAAAACATCATCTAAAATAGTATAGCAATAATCCATAATATCGAGGAAGTAACCATTTAAAAGAAACGAAGAAAATCAGCAAAATAGCAAAAAAACAATTGACAGTCGACCGCTCAAGAAGGGCAGTCGACTGTCAATTAGAAATCCTTAAAATAGAAGCATGACGGTCAACCGTGTGGTCGACGGCGCCAATCTGTTACCGCTGATTTCGGTGTGGGGGTAAACAGATAGAATTTGTGAGTTCGAAAAAAAACCTGAACAGTTGACTCAAGCCTTCTTGCTCCTGGCGCAACCTGCAAGGAAGTGCGAAACACCGGGGTTGATTCCGGCGACGCACCCTCCGACGCTCTTGTCAGTAATCAGGAGAGATTAAGAAAGAGCTTAAAGTGGTGGAAAAGTCATTCACCTGGTCACAGTGGCAGAGGGGGAGTATTTATAGTCGCCAGGGGAGTGATTAGAGGCCTGGTTCCCTGTGTAACTGCTAGGAGAAAAATCCTCACAGTCTGTTTAGGAAACTAACCCCTTGATTCCCAGTGAGAGCAAATCAGGCCCGTTGACTTGGTCAAATCAGTGGCCCTGATTTGTCTCTTGCTGGTCTGGGCTCGCTTCGGGTCGGGACCCGTGCCCAACTGGAGCGGACCCGTTCGTGGGTTATTGGGTCTGTGAGAAGGAGATCCAGTACCCGCTTTGGATCCGCTTGTATGTGAAATTACCTTTTTACCCCCGAGCTTCAAGATTCGTGCCCAATCTGGACGGTCCCGATTTAACCCCATTTTTAGCCATATTACGAGCCCCCCACTCCTAAAGACTGAGCGTGATCAGCCTTTGAGGAGTAGTTTGACTGTTTTGGTGGCTAGCGGAGTTGTATCGGAGTCCATATGGAGGACTTAGAATTTCGAAGGGGGTAGTGAGGTAACTTTTTGATGTCATGTACTGTTTCCTAGCCATATCGAGTATTTGACGGCTCTTATTTATTTTTTCGGATTATTTACTTAATTTTGCGATGTGTTTACTAATTGTTCGGGGGCCTTAACAGTGCATTCTAGGCGATAATTGTTCGTTCAGGGGCACAAAAATATACCCCCGAATTTTTAATTATTTTCTAGAATTTTTAGTTAATTTTCCCGAATTTTTAGCAATTTTTTCGCAATTTTTAAATAAATAAACGATTTAAATAAATAAAAAACGATTTTTAATACCGATTTATGGCGTGGTTCGATCTGAGCCGTTGATCATGGTCGAGCTCGAATTTCTGAGAGATCCATTGGCTGTTGTCGCTCGGAAGCTTTTTTCTCCATTTACGGGCTCAGAAAGGCACTAGCTCGGCCGCCGACCGAAGACAGGGGGTCTCGGCAGGCCGAGCGACGTGGCGCAATCTGAGCCGTCGGATGATGGTGTGAATCCCAAGAAAATGCTATCTTGTCTTTTAGTGCACGCGGCACAATCTGGACCGTTCGTCATCAAGAGCACGAATTTCTGGGAGATCCAACGGTCGTAGTAGCTCGGTGTCTTTTTTTCTCTGTTTGCGAGCTCGGAAAGGCACTTGCTCGTCCGCCGACCAGAGAGAGGGGGTCTCGGCAAGTCCGAGCGACGTGGCGCAATCTGAGCCGTCGGATGGCGACGCGCATCTCGAGACGGGCACATTCTTCAAGAAAACACTATCTTGTCGTTTAGTGTCCTCAGCAAGATCTGGGCCATCTGATCGAGATCAGGCGCGATTTTTGAGGAAAAAGGGAGTTTTCTCCGTTTGCGAGCTCGGAAAGGCACTTGCTCGTCCGCTGACCGGAGGGAGGGGGTCTCGACAAATCCGAGCGACATGGCGCAATCTGAGCCTTCGGATGGCAACGCGCATCTCGAGACGGGCACATTCCTCAAGAAAACACTATCTTGTCGTTTAGTGTCCTCGGCGAGATCTGGGCCGTCTGATCGAGATCAGGCACGATTTTTGAGGAGAAAGTGAGTTTTCTCCGTTTGCGAGCTCGGAAAGGCACTTGCTCGTCCGCCGACCGGAGAGAGGGGGTCTCGGCAAATCTGAGCGACGTGGCGCAATCTGAGCCGTCGATGGCGACGCGCATCTCGAGACGGGCACATTCCTCAAGAAAACACTATCTTGTCGTTTAGCGCAGGTGGCAAGATCTGAGCCGTTGATCGTAGGCACGAATCTCGAGGCGGCTCAGTTTTCAAGAAAACGTTATCTTGTCGTTTAGCGTCGGTGGCAAGATCTGAGCCGTCTGATCGAGATCATGCGCGAAAGTTGAGGAGAAAGTGAGTTTTCTCCGTTTGCGAGCTCGGAAAGGCACTTGCTCGGCTGCCGACCGAAGACAGGGGGTTTCGGCAAGTCGGGTGACGTGGTGCGGACTGTCTCGAGATGATTCTGTTCCCAAGGACCTTAATGGTGCCCCGGGGGTTGTGCGGCATTCCACCTTCCTCAGGTCATTAAGGATAACTCCTTCAATTAATGCGTGGCGTTTCAACTTCCGAGGGTCATAATGGTGAGGCCTTGGAGGGGAGCTTATAAGTACTCCATTCCCCTTGTTATTTCAGTCGCAGCAATGTTGAGTTTTAGACCTCGGTGGTGTCTGCCTCTGGCGGACGCCAGTCTTGTGAAGTCTTAACCTTGATTGGTTCGGAGGGGTGGTCACTCTACTGCCTTCTTCTTCGACCGTTCTTGACGGCCCCCATTGTGGGTGTCGGGGTCGGGGGAGAACGAGGCAGGAGTAGTGACGACTGTGATCCGAACCCGAGGTATGAGTCGCTCCGGGATGATGGGTGGTCGTTCTTCCACCAAGGTCTTCTGCCGACTCCGGCTGTCCCGATATGGGTGGCGGGGGCGGAGGAGATCATGGTGGAAGAGGTGACGATCCAAATTCGGACCCGGGGGCCAAGTTGCTTCGGAAGGACGAGCGGTCGTTCTTCCACCATGATCTTCTCCGGACTCTGACTGCCCCGACGTGGGTATCAGCGTCGGGGGAGATTATGGCTCGGACTTCCGGACCATCGGTGAGGTTGAGGGGGAAGAAATAAAGGGCGTTCCGAGCTTGTTGTTTGCAACTGTGAAGGTTCTGTTGCCAGAGTCCTCTATCAGGCCGAACCTTCACAGTTACAATCAACTAGCTCGGAATGGTGCACTTCTCCCGATCTCTGAGTGTTGATCTGCTTTCGACCGGGCCCCGTGGGTCGGAGGGAAGCCGACCGAGACATGGGGCCTGGGGGGCACGCCGAAGGCGGTGCCTTAAAACTTCGAATTAAAATTTTTCTGGTTTCTTCAGACAGAGGTGGGGTATGGAGGAAGCGTAGGCCATCCGAGCGACCGAGGAGGTAAAGTCGAGCCGAGTGTTGGACTCCGAACCATCGGTTTAGTTCAACGGTTGTGGGAGCAATTCCGAACGGCGATCTACCTCTGGCTCGCTCGGAGGCGAGCCGAGGAGGTAAAGTCGAGCCGAGTGTTGGAATCCGAACCATCGGTTTAGTTCAACGATTGTGGGAGCAATTCCGAACGGCGATCTACCCCTGGCTCGCTCGGAGGCGAGCCGAGGAGGTAAAGTCGAGCCGAGTGTTGGACTCCGAACCATCGGTTTAGCCACCTGCGCTAAACGACAAGATAGTGTTTTCTTGAGGAATGTGCCCGTCTCGAGATGCGCGTCGCCATCCGACGGCTCAGATTGCGCCACGTCGCTCAGATTTGCCGAGACCCCCTCTCTCCGGTCGGCGGACGAGCAAGTGCCTTTCCGAGCTCGCAAACGGAGAAAACTCACTTTCTCCTCAAAAATTGCGCCTGACAGGATGGGGTTTTTGGTGCATGTTTCAACTGATACTCGATTAAACTTTGTAAAATCAAAATTAAACTTCTTGAGATGATTAATTATAACTTGTACAACATATATGAGTTAATAAAGCAATCAAAACACATCAAGATATCAAAAGAGTAATTTTTCACAAAATTCTTCAAAACAGGAATTGAATATATATAAGTGTATATATGTGATTAAGCATCAATAAAACTTTGAGAAAACAACATATATAGGTAGTATAATGTTTAGACTCAATCTCAGGTCTAAAAAAAATCAATCTCAATCAAAAACTTCATGAAGAACATCAAATTCCATTTTGGCCATTCATCAAAACAGAGACATATGGTCTATGTGTATATGTTGGTATATATATATGTTTAAGAATTAAGAATCAGTGTATAAGAGTGGTGTAAGGTTTAATTTAATCTCAGTATCAAAACAACTCAAGAATCAATCGATAGCATCACAAAATTCACAAAACTAAATTTTGGCCTGCACACAACCAGACCCGAAACTCAACTCCATCTCTTTTACTCAAAACTTGATTCTTTTAGTACAGTAACTCTTCTACAACTTGTTATATCCATACCCCACTAATTACAATAGTTTACTTGTGAATACATGCAATAAAACAATCATTCATCAAGTTCTTTACTCAACATTAAAAGAACTCATCTTTGTTCAAATTATGCATTATACAACATACAATCTCATCATAACAAGTCAAAACAGCCAGTAGGTGAAGGGAAACACCCTACTCATGATTTCTATTAGGTTCTTTAACAATCTCAAGTCATCTATATGAAGTCTTAATCATCAAAGCATAGGTTTAATGAAAAGATTCAATTTTTTTAATTCATCCATCCATCAAAATTTCATACTATCATCATACCATCATCTAAAATGCTTTCTAATAAATAAATCATCACATACAACTTGCTTAGAACAATAAAAAAATAAACATACGTCACTCACCTTATTGAAGAATCAACCGAAGATAATAAAGAAATAAGAAAAATCTCTCATTTCGCAAGAAAACCAAGATCCTCGCTTTGAAACTCCAAGAAAATAATAATAAAGAAATCCCTTTGTATTGTGCAGCAAAGAGACAGCTGCACCCCACCATTAATAAGTCGGAATTTGGGTATCTAGAATTTTTGAATAGATTTGCAAAATATCTCTTTTGAATATACCTTTACATATATATATCCTTATACATGGAAATTAGATAAAACCAACTTAATTGAGATTTTAAAACAAAAACAACTACCCTAATATTGGCCGGCACTATTTTAAAAACCCAGAAAATGAAATTGTACATTTTGTCTTCTAAGTAGCAATTTTGCAAAAAGACCCTTCTCAATCAAAACTTGCAAAATAAACCAAATTTATTAAAACAAAAAGTAAACTCTTTACCTCTAAGTTGACCAGGCATCATGCCCAGCCCAAAAATTTGAAAATCTGGAGTTTTCACTCCAAGTGATAATTTTGCACAAAAGTCCCTCTTTTTATAATATTTGCAAATAGGTCAAATAATTATTAGAAAAATCCAAAAAATTTACAAATAATATCTAATAATAAATAATGGGTTTTCCCAAAATAATTTTTGACTTTGAACTTCCCAAAAAAATATTTGCACATGTAAAAGATAAATTTTCAGAAAAATATTTATTAAATCACAGAAAATTATTTTAATTCATTTATTAATCTTACAAGCATTATTTAAAAATCTGAGGTATTACACGACCCGCTCAACCCGGCCCACTCGAACCAGTTAAAACCCCTAACCCGCCCGCCAAACCGCAGGTCGACCCGTGCGGGTTGAACGTTTGACCCGCGCGGGTCGAAGGTTTGACCCCGGGTCGAACGGCCAAAAACACAGCCAACGGCTGTTTAAGCCAGGTTTTTTTAATGTTTCTTTTATTTTTTTAAAATTATTTTTCCCTATAAATACCCCTTAAATCACTCTAAAAATTTCACACCTTACTCTCTTATACTCTCTACTACTACTACTACTCAATTCAATCTCAATTCATTCAAATGTTTTCAACAAAGAAGCTAGCAACATAGAAGCGAAAAATTTCGATCGTATCGAATTCAACTTTCAACTACGTCTACTTCAACTCCTCCAACAAAGAAGTTCACTTTCTTTCTCTTTCAACGACTACTGGACGGTCCGGACTTCTACTTCTACTTCTACTTTAATTATCACTCTCATTTTATATACGAGTATCCGCGAAGTACGATATCAAATTTTCACAACCCTCCTATTGTCTTGATTTTATTTTTTAGTTATAACTTTTTGTATCATATTTATTTGTTGGTTTTTTGATTTTCTCTCACTCAACCCTCCTATTGTTTTTTAAATTTTATTTGTTAACATATACCTCCCACATTGTTTTTTTTTTAATTTCATATACACTAGTACAACACTAGATTTTTCTTTTTATCACATACACTATTTACTATTATCATGTCTAGACCACGAGGTAAAAGCTGTAGCCAAAGTGGACAAGATTCTACTGGTACACCACGTCGACCTCTAATAGTCCCACAAATTGAACCTGAATTTACACATAATCTTATGGTAGGAACTCACGATATCCCTACATACGAAATAGAAGAAGAAATGCATGATATTGACACACAAACACAACAAACCGAACCCAGTCGTAGTAGAAAAACTAGGGAGAAAATAAGTGATTGATACAGATTTTATGACTATATCCCCGATGAGAATAATCTGGGTGTAGGACATAAGATTTGTAAACATTGTAACAAAAGTTACAAATGGAAGAAGGGTGGGAAAACATGTACCATAAAAAGAAATATTTTAAATGTGCACAAAGACTTATTAAAAGGCCTACCAGGCCAACAAAAATTAACCCTAAAATCGGACAAGTAAATAGCCAACCCTATGATCCCGATCATGTTCATTGGAAAATGGCCTGACTAGTTATTAAGGATGATCTACCTTATGATCCCGATCATGTTCATTGGAAAATTGCCTGACTAGTTATTAAAGATGATCTACCTTTTTCCTATTCCGAGAGTAGGAATGTAGATTCTTTTAACCAAAATGCACTAAATCCACATTTTAGAAGAAATCCTAGAAACACATTAAAATTTGATTGTTTTAAACTTTACACCGAAATGAGAGATGGTTTAATTGCAGTCTTGTTTTCTTTAACTCGTAGGGTATTGTTAACTTCCGATGGTCGGAAAGGCTGTAATGATATTCCGATGATAGGCATAACTTGTCATTGGATAGATAGTGATTGGATGATTCAAAAGAGATTATCTCACTTGTGGTTTTATGGTATCTCCATTGTGGTTTAGTTATTGCACATCGTATTTTAGAAGTTTGTGATATCTTTCATATTTGTGATAAAAAATTTACTATTAGTTTTGATAATGCATCTAACAACAATGCTTCAATTAGTACATTAAAAATACAATTAGATCCTCCATGTTTAGAAATTTTTCATATTAGCTGTGCGTGTCATATTTTGAATTTATCTGTACAAGATGCATTAAAAGTAGATTATCCATATATAAATTCAACTAGAATTGTGTACATTTTATTGCTTTGAGTGGTCCTATACTTCAAGAATTTAAAAGATGGTGTAAAGCTAGAAGAATACATTTTAGAAAGTTTTTTAAAGATGTTAAACACCGATGGAACTCTACTTTTGATTTACTTAATGTTGTAACTCAATACAAAGATATTATAAACGATTTTTGTCTTACAAAGAACATGGAAAATTTTCAAATGATTCTCGAATCATGGTATTTTTCCGAATCTTTATTATGATTTTTGGAACCTTTTAAAACCGCAACTGTGAAGTTTTCTACAACTTATGATTCTACTTCTACTAGTATTTTTATTTCAATCATTACTATGATGAAAACTTTTCAAGATATGATTTCGGACGCTTTGATTAGTCATATTGTTGATCCCGCTTATTATTTTTTTTGAAGTATTTTAATCCTCCTCCTATGTTGTATTGTATTGCAACTGTTATGAATCCTCGTATCAAATTAGCGGGTACGAAGAGCCTTATTAAAATATTTTTTAATTTACTTGGAGATGATTCCAAAATTAATTGCGACGAATTTTAGCTAGCTTTGAATCAGCATTAAATAACTTGCATGATTATTATGATAGAACTTTTGCATTTAGTAGTACAACTAGCATAGTTACTTGTTCTTCTTCTACTTCTAGAGGTAAGGGTAAGAGTACATTAGAAGATGTCACTTTTAATTTACTTACTCATATTCAATCAAAAAAATCTAGGACTAATGTACCTAATGAATTAAATTGGTATAATCAACAAGATAGTGAGAGTTCTAGTACTAAGATTAAAGTGCTACAATGGTGGAAAAAATATGAAAATATTTTTCCTATTCTTTCACATATGGCTAGAGATCTACTAATTTCTCATGTCTCCACAGTAGCTTCAGAAAGTGCTTTTTCTACAAGTGGCAGAGTTCTAACAGAATTCAGTAATCGCTTGAAGCCGGATACGTTGGAGATGCTCGTGTGCACTGAAGATTTGATGAAGGCTGAAGACAGGACTCAAGGACAAGCGGCACATCTACATCAACAAGTGGAAGAAACTCCCCTGAGGTCCAACAACAAGATTAGGAAATTTAGGACGATGAGATCCTAGATTTAGGTTAAGTAGAGGTACACGACAGAAGTCCAATGCCCTCTCTTCAATCTAACTCTAGGCTATCTCGAACTATAGATTGTCCTCTTAAACATGTAATTGAAGGAATTTGTATATTTTTTTGACCGTATTTGTATGTAAAAAGTTATAAATTTTTTATAGAAGTTGAAATGAATAAACATATACAATTTTGTTTAATTCTTTATCGCTTATACTTGTTGTACAATTTTTATTTATTTATTTTTTTAGGTTAATAGAGTGGGGGAAAAAACTTGTATTTTTAATTTTTATGTCAAAAACTTGTAAAAAATTCATAGTAGTTGAATTGAATCATCAATAATATATGCATTTTTCATTTTTATATAGTTAAATTTGCTGTAATTTAATTTTTTTTAAGTGAAGGGAAGTTGAAAAAAAAAATCAAACGGGCCAATTCGCGACCCAGTCCGTCCCGAAACGGGTTCGACCCTAATGGGTTCGCCGGTTGGCCGGGTCGACATTTTCGATTTCCAGCCCGGCTCGGTTGCCACTCTGACACGACCCGAACCCACCCAAGTTGGCCTTCAACCCGGGCGGGTCTGACCCGGCTCGGCCTGGTCAACCCGAATGCCAATCCTAACTGGTAGTAACCGGTATATAGCAGCTCAAAGAGGCACAGTTAAGTCAGAAGCATGTTGGACCATTTTGTTGGATTTTTATAGTATCCTTAGAAACCTCTCTATACTCTTAATTTTTAAACATATTGTTTCAAACTTTTAATTTATCATAATGATAAAATGGATAATAATAATAGTTCGAATCATGAGTTAATTCAAGAATTAATAACTCACTATCATGGAAGTGATAGAATGTGGGTTTTTTATGTTTTTTATCTTTAAAGTTTAACATGCCTAGTTGATTTTTATGGGTTTAAATTATTTTTCTTTAGCATACATCGAGTAATAATTAAAACAATAAACCAGGTTAATCCTAGACAAACCAGTAATATAAATGTTCAAATAATTGATGACCTAACATTTCAGAAAAGATCCTTATTATTCTATGAAATTAAAGAATTTTGTATCTATACAACTAGTCATACAACAACATATAGGCAATTTCTTGAAGAAAACAAATATATGGAAGAACCTCCTTATGATAGTGATAGTGAATATCAGAAACAGAATCAGAATTTATGAGAAAATTTAAAGTTATGAATGATTAATTTAATATTTGGGAGTATGATAATATATGTCATTTTGAATAATATCATTTTTTAAGTTTTTGATACTCTTTTGTTATCCTTTGTACAAAGGCAACCCCAACTCTTGCACACGGTCTCACAGCGCGCTCCAGTTGGTATTAGAGCCTGGTTTAGAAGTAAATAATTCTCACTAACTTTTTTCACAAATTAAGCACTAATTTATACAGAGTAGAATAAGAAACAAAATATTCAATATAAAAAGTACAAATTATCCTAAAACCAAAAAACTGGAGATATAGAAAATATTGTACAAAGTGTATTGTAGAAATTTATTTGAAAACTACCTGGTTTAGTAAATATTTGTGCCGACTACAATCATGTTTGTTTGTGCCGGCAGATTCCCATACCCCCCCAAGCTAATCCAAACAAAGTCCTTATAAACTTCAATAAAGTCTTGGCTTCATCTTAGTGGAAATGAACAAACTTGATTTAAAAACATGCTATTTTTTTTCATCAAAAAAAAAACATGCTATTTTTACATCAGCACAGATATCTCTAATCTCTAATCTATAATGTCTAATATTATAATGAGAGAGTTGGAGCTGTAATGGTGTCAACATACAAATCCGTGTGTTATATGTGTAACGCCAACTCTTCCATTAATTACAACAAAAATAAACAAATTGGAAAAAATCCACGTGCAACGCACGTTCAAAAAAAATTTAAAATATTTTTTGAACACTGAACATACATATATATTGCACATACAACTCAAATTCTATTTATAAACACGTGTAAAAATTGTAGCTTTTTCTTCAAAATATTTTTACCAATTACGTGCAACGCGCGTCAAACTCCAAAACTATTTTTACATACACGTGAAAAATACTATTATATTGTTACTAGTATGATGCACGTGCGATGCACGTGGAGGAGGAAGGAAAATGACAAAAAAAAATCTCTAGTATGATGCACGTGCGATGCACGTGGAGGAGGAAGGAAAAGGACAAAAAAAAACCTACCAACACGTGCGCTGCACGTGTTTGCACATACAAAAAACAATAAAAAATTGTTTATTTGTTTGGAACCCCATCTCTCCCATTATAATAGTTATAGTATCATTCACGTGCGATGCACGTGGAGGAAGAAGGAAGAAGACAAAAAAAAAAGAAACCTACCAACACGTGCGATACACGTGGAGGAGGAAGGAAAAGGACAAAAAAAAGGAAACCTACCAACACGTGCGCTGCACGTGTTTGCACACATACAAAAAAAAATAAAAAATTGTTTATTGTTTACCTACCCCTCTCTCCCATTATAATAGTTACTAGTATGATGCACGTGCGATGCACGTGGAGGAGGAAGGAAAAGGACAAAAAAATACCTACCAATATGATGCACGTGCGATGCACGTGGAGGAGGAAGGAAAAGGACAAAAAAAAACCTATCAACACGTGCGCTGCACGTGTTTACATACATACAAAAAAAAATAAAAAATTATTTATTTGTTCACCAACCTCATCTCTCCCATTATAATAGTTATAGATAGATAGATATTTCCAAAAGTAAGCCATTTTAATAAATATTCAGAAAAAAAAAGGCCATCTGGATAGATACGATAGCTGTTTCTTTTCCTCACGTCAAAGTCAAACTGCCAATAAGAAATCATTCAATATGTACCACACAAAACATGTAGAAATTCAAGAACTACCAGTTTTTACCTAAAGCAATAATGGAGCAAAAATCACCTCATGTCCTCCTCCTTCCTTACCCTAGCCAAGGCCACATCAACCCCATGCTCCAATTCGGCAAGCGGTTGGCCTTCCACAACATCCACCCCACCATCGCAATCACCCGCTTCATCTCCAACACCACCCAACCCGAACCCGGCCCTGTCTCCGTCGAGTCTATCTCCGATGGGTTCGACGAATTCGGGGTCAGTGCAGCCTCTAGTGTCAACCACTACTTGACCCAACTCGAGTCAGTTGGGTCCGAATCCTTATCGGACCTGCTTGAGTCACTCAAGTCACGGGGTGAAGCGGTTCAGGTATTGGTTTACGACGCATTTCTACCGTGGGCTTACGACGTGGCAACAAAGTTTGGTTTGAGGTCCGCTAGTTTTTTTACGCAGGCTTGTGTAGTGGACGCAATTTATTGGCAGGTTCGTTACAGCTACAGACCTTTACTTAGAGACCGTTCTTTTTCTCCTCTTATAAGAGATTTACCTCTTATAAGAGGTGGTCCACCTCTTACAAGAGTTTTTAAAGAGTTCTTTTTTTACCTCTTATAAGACATTTTCTCCAAAATGTCTTATAAGCCTAAAAGACTTCTAATAGCCTCTTTCAAATTCCTATAAGACTTCTATTACTTAAAAAGTCCATATTACCCCCGTAATTAATGATTTCCCTATACCTTTTCTTTCCCACAACACATCGTTGAAAATGGAAGAGAATAAAGCAGCATACTTACTTCATTGTCACGATCATGTCAAATATCATCTTGCATTTCATCATAGTGGCTATTGCAAACATAGAAGTATTGAACATAATGTGATTGGTGAATGTGATATGAACAACTAGACTATGACACAGTGCCTGTAACATTTATCATAACATTTATCAAGTTTCAAATATTGTCCTTATCGCCATCATCTTAAGAGAGTTTTCGTTATATTTGTAGTCAAAGTGTTGATGTCCAGAGCAAATAATCAAATACAAAACCCTATTCTATAACTATGTATTTGTAGTCAAAGTGTTGATGTCCAGTTGGAAAATTCAAGTAGTGGCGAAAGAAACTAAACTACAGAAGTATTTATCTGTAGTTTAGTATTTATCTGTAGTGTACCTGTAGTTTATCTGTAGTTTAGTTTCTGTAGTTTAGTTCTTAGATAATCCTTTGGTTAGGGAAGTATTTATAATTCATATTTTATTAGCTGAATGTACTCAGTTTGTAAATCAGATTTACTGTAGTTTCTGACTTTGGGATTTTGAACTGATACATCTAGCATCTTACTTAATTTTAGATATGAAATGTTGATATAAATTGAGAAATTATATGGTAAGGGCAAAAATGTCTAAAGTATAGAAAAGACTCTTGTAAGAGGTGAAAAAAGAACAAAAATGTCTTATAAGAGGTTCTTATAAGAGGTTATTTTTATATAAAAAGAACACCTCAAAAAGAGGCCCTTACAAGAGGCTCTTACTATAAATCTCTTATAAGAGGTAACCTCTTATAAGAGGAAAAAAAAAGAACGGTACCTTAGACTCTGGGCAATTAACAAATTTGGTAGATGTATCGTTTTCTTCTATTATTAACAGGTTTGGAAGGGCCTGATTAAGTATCCAGTGACTGAACCGGTGGAGTTGGCGCCGGGTTTGCCGGTTTTTGAACCGAGGGATTTGCCGTCGTTCTTATCGGATCCGGAACCGGGTCCATACCCGGCTTATTTGGAGCTAGTGCTGAACCAGTATAAGAACTTGGAGAAGGCTGACGTGGTGTTGATCAATTCATTTTACGAGCTAGAGCCGGAGGTAATTAACCTTTTAGCCGCGTGCAGTAGTTGTTCCTTTCTCCTTCTTCTTTGAGTTATAATTAAAAATGTATAAATCCTCCTGGTGTACTTAGTTGCATGATATATGTAGGATTTTGGTAGATGACCATCGCGTCAGACCATGGTTGATCATAGATGCAGCATCTCGAAACACACTACTTACATCTACTGGGAAACCTATGAACCATATGATCTTGTAGGATTTTTCCCATAAGATCACGATCCACTTAACTCATGTGATTTTCATAACAAACATTAAAAAAAAAACCCAAAAAACTAGAATAAAAAATTACAATAATAAAGGATTTCCGGAAATGCAATGTACTATACCAAACGCGATAATACAACATTCCCGGGAATCTTCATTCCCACCCTCACATTCCCTGGAATCCTTTCATTCATAGAAATTTTCTAATCCGTGTACCAAACGCTCCCTGAGTTTGTTTTATTAACCTCTTATTAATGAAATAGGGTGGTCATACTCCACCTTTCCTTAAAAAAAAAAAAATAAGAGCATAGCAATTAATTCATGATATCCATAATATATTGAGAAATTGTGCACTTACCTTATATTCTATCCCAAATTTATATGAGGTTTGTCTTTTAGTGATTGTTGGATCTATTCATCAGTAAAAACAAATGGATGACTCAACAATCATTAAAAGACAAACCTGTAAGTTTGAGATGGAAAATGAGGTTTGTGTAGCATTTCTTTAATTTATTTTTACAGATTCCACCAACTAGTACTTAGGAAGTACTAAATGTGTTTTCCTTAAATAATTAGACTCATGACTTGCTAACGTAAGGTATTTCGTATTCACAATTGATGCACAGGAATTTAAATGGATGAAGTCATGGTGGAAAGTGAAATCCATTGGACCAACCCTCCCCTCTTCCTACATCGACAACCGCATCCCATCTGACTCCAATTATGGCTTCAACCTCCACTCCCTGGATACCCAACCCTACCTCCAATGGCTCGACTCCAAGCCTCCTGCCTCTGTCCTCTATATTTCCTTTGGCAGCATGGCCCAGCTTAACCAAGAACAAACTAAGGTGCTCGCATGTGCACTCTCAACCCTCACCTCCAACATCAGCTTCTTGTGGGTGGTACGATCATCTGAAGTGGCAAATCTGCCAGCCAACTTCGTACAAGAGACATTAGACAGAGGACTGGTCGTGACATGGTGCAACCAAATAGATGTTTTGGCCCACGAATCAGTGGGATGCTTTCTGACTCACTGTGGTTGGAACTCAACGATGGAGGGGATTTCACTAGGGGTGCCGATGATTGGGATGCCACAGTGGACAGACCAGACGACAAATGCAAAGTATGTGGAAGGCGTGTGGAGGATGGGGGTGAGGGTGAGAGTGGATGAAGGGAGTGGATTAGTAACGAAGGAGGAGATTCAGAGGTGCGTCAAGGCGGTGATGGGGGAAGGGGAGAGGAGTGAGGAGTTTAGAACGAATGCGGCCAAGTGGAAGGAGTTAGCCAATGGAGCCATTTCTGAGGGTGGGAGCTCGGATTCCAACATTATCGACTTCATATCTGAGTTATGGGGTACTGGTGCTAGGGGATAACACGAGGATGAATGAGTTTAGAACAAAAGCAGCCAAGTGTGGCCAGGGGGAGCGATTTCTGAGGATGAGAGAGCAGCTTGGATCCCAACATTAATGTTTGAGTTATTAGCTCAGTTCGCAGTTTCGGTTTCTCTGGTAATTTCATTGATCTTAGTTATCTCTGGTAGAGACATTACAACTTGTTATCTCATCTCAAACAAATATAAGTAGTCCTCTGCTGCAGCCTCAGCAAGTGAAGTGAATCGAAGTTTGAACCCTAAATTGTGTGATAAAAATAATCAGAATATGTTTTGTGCCATTTTTTTTTAATTTTTTTATTTTTAATTCTGAACCGGCCTGCGTTACCTTTTAACTGACAAAAAAGTTGTAACAATACAGAGGTTCCTAATTCATTTCTAGGAAAGAAGTTTCAGAATTTGGATATTGATGCCAGATCCAGTTGGACGTATAGTCAGCAGTCGTATTCGGAATACTGTACAACGTATAAACAGTTCAGCTTTATATTCACATAATTTAAAATATCAAACGTAAACTCATTTCATACAGATTAGTATCGCTGGATATGGAAAAGAAGAGATATTGGACAACACATTTCATATATTTTGTTAATCATTTCTTGTAGATCTCAAACAGAAGGTGAACTGTTCCAGTTCGTGTACAAGGATTACAGTATACTGTAAGCTTTCATTCTTAAACGAATTTCTCATTACATTTAGCACAATATTTGGGGTCCAAACAAAGAGGGATGGTGAAACCTGAATTATTTCCTGCGAAATCACACAGCTTGGTATTAGAAAAAGATACATACGCAATAATAAAATTTTAAGAAATTAGTATCAAATCTAAAAGGTAAGACAAGTTCTCATAATTGAATCATTCATTGATATCGAGAAAATGATTGAATATTATTGCAATCAAAATATCAAGAGAAAAGTTAATAATGATCATATGGTGAAGTAGAAATATACCAAAGACTCTTTAGATTTTCTTTCCACCATCCCTGTCTCGCACAAAATGCGTCTAATCTGTCTAATCTAACAATTATCTATGAGAATGTATGCCTAACCTTGGGATCTGGGTTCCAGCATTCTTCAACAACCTGCAAAGGCCGTCATTATATCAAACATGTGTGTTCAATTTGTCTTATATATGGAACGATATCTATTTTCTATGTATCTTTAGTACTTGTACTCTGAAGTTGCATAATGTAAACCAGTTATCGCAAGTACTAGTTCATCCTAAGTAAAACCCTGTGTGCTATTATCCCTACTAGCTTTCTTAGTCGGCGTCTAGGTTAGCATGGATGTGATTGCAAATCAGTACATGCTAGAATTCTATTTCAAACAGATATAAATCAGCAAACTGTTTATGATATAGGGGATAACATAAGTATCTTTTTTTTAAAATCAGCTTATTATGTCATTGTTATGCCCCGCTTTCCAAGATACGGAAATACGAGCACGTAACAAAGGTCAAGCGAATTATAAGAATATCATCCATAGCTGTAACAGATTAACTCAACAATATATAAGAGAATACAATCACGCAAGAAAAGAATAACCACATAAATAAAGAATAAACTCCAAAATGATCATAAAATAAATTCACTAAAAATATCCAACATCTGGGAAAAAGTAAATTTCGGGACACAAACCTGGAATACAAAGTATGATAAAAACAATAAAATAAACAAATAACATAAGATAACTATAATAGTCTAATAGTCCAGCTTCGATCTTCAAAAAGTTTGCTCACCAAGTCCTTGAGTCAAATTATCTTCTATACCTACAAATTCATGATCTAAAAATAGAGAAATAGTGTCCGTTAAAGTAAGTCACGGATAGCAAGTAGTGAAAGCAAAGAAGCAAGAAAGATATGGTATGTCAAAAAATAATATGCTAGAACAAAATCAAAGATCAATGACAATAACAAAAGTTGATAATAGAGTTCGAGTCTAGAATGTATGATGCTATAACAGTAATTGTAATCAATGATGCAAGATCAATTACAATAATCATGATCAAGGATGCAAGTGTCAATCCTAGGTTAATTAATATTTTATTATCCTATCTAATGCACGTAATACTGCATCTCATACCACAAGTTCGGTGTATACAAACAGTGATCGTTTAGACTATGATGGTGAACTCAACAGATCGTGTACTCAGCACGATGACGAGAATTTAATCAAGTGGGATTTCCACGATCAACACTCCACCTTCTATGACAACAAGAACAATGGGCCCCACTGAGTACAGTCTTCGATTGTTCAGTACCAAGTCGACCATAATTTACCCCGGCTTGCTAATATTTTATTATACTTAAATGTGAACATGCAATGGGTAAAAAAAGTTTTGAAATGATGTCAAGAGATGACAAAGTTATGCAATGCATGATACAACTATTTCTCTTCCTTAGATGCACAATCAATCATGGATATAAGCAAAACACAAAGCACACATTCTGGACAGGAATACGTTGTTGTACAAAAATCAACTTTTTTGTTTCTACAGGAAAGTAAAACTGGTTCCATCAGAGATTCTGGAAGTAGACTCTTTGCCGGTTCCAGCGAATATACATACGACATACAATAAATACAGAAACTAGGTCTATTAGTTCGTTCTTTACTGATTACATGTTCAGATAGCATAATAAAGTCCAAATACTTGTGTACAAAAGAGACTGAAAAATTATTTTAAAATATCATAAAATTCATATTTCCATTCCTAACAGTGTTTAGTAATAATAAAATTAATCTCAGATTTTATTTCTCAAATTTGATCTACAGTTTTAATTAATTAAGCAGGGTGATACATATTTAAACTACATTCTGGGATTCAAATGTCACTGTACGAAAATATAGATATCTTGCAATCGGTGGTCAGATTGAAAACCGTCACATGATCTGGATTCCCAACACAGAGGGCTATAACTCTTTTTTAATGAGTTCTAATTTATATCATTTGTAGATGGGTTAGAAATCATGTTCTTTACTGACTTGTGTTCTCACAGCAGCCTAGAGTCAAGTTTTCAAATTTATAAAGAGTCTGAAAATTTATCAAATAATATTACAAAATTAATAAGGTGATTTCCATTCATGCCTAGTAACTAAATATAAAATTTCAAGTTATAATTATGTTGTTAGCATTTTATTTTAATAGAAAATCAAGTTGATGTATCTTAGGACCAAAATCTGGAAATTGAGAACATAGCAGTACTAAAAATATGATATTTTTCAGTTCGTAAATCGGAATCCAGTTCTGTAAAAAGTTCTAGAAAATAGATTCAAAAAGCTACAGATGATGTATAGAAAGTTTTATTAACTTTCGACAGCAACTAGGTCAAAAACTCAAATCAACACAGAGAAAATAGCAGGCCAGCAAGCAGGTTACTATTAAAAGACAATGAAACAACCAAGCATGCATATGATTTCGAAGCAAAAATTATAGAAACTCATAATCAATCTCTAGGGTGGAATTCTACTAATGATGAAACAAATTATTATCAACATAGCATGATCATCACATTCAAACGAAAAGCATTCAATCATCAATGTCAATATACAAGTTCTAATCTAAGTATTCATGTCGTATGTGCATATGACAATATATAGGCTTGGGTTTGAATCAAGTGAAAGGGCACAAAAAGGAGGACTACTACTTGGTTTCACCGATGAATCCGTAATAGTCTCTTTGATGGTATCAAAACAGATAAAATATGATAATAGAAAGAGGAGCTACTTGCGGAGATCAAAGGATTCTTGAATAAGAAAAATAAAACTAGTTCAAGAGAAACTTGCTTTTTTTTATGACGATTCTGAACACGAAAGAATAACGGGATAAGGATCCCTACAGCAACGACACACGTGCAAAACACGTAGTAAGTAACACGTGCAAGGGCAGCAACAACACGTGTGATGCACGTATAATCAAAGACAGCACCAACACAAAGCGGCAGTAGCGGCGCTGGCTAGATCTGACGGCGGGTGGTGCAGTCGACGAGGGCAGTGATCGACGGTGGTGCTGGGTTGGGGGTTCGACGGCGCTCAGGGAAAGACGTCGACGGGTGC
Organism: Hemerocallis citrina; assembly: GCA_017893485.1. Lineage (NCBI taxonomy): Eukaryota > Viridiplantae > Streptophyta > Magnoliopsida > Asparagales > Asphodelaceae > Hemerocallis > Hemerocallis citrina. Next base: position 89,262 of record JACEHZ010000352.1, read on the forward strand.
AGGGGGTCGTTGAGGTTGGAGATGGGTTGACGAGGTGCGGGTTGCTTCGGTGGTTGGAGGGTGTTGTAATACCCCGCAAAATAGCATATGACTATTTTGTATTGTAATCCGTGCACAGTTGAGAATTGCACGCGATTATGTATTTTTCTAATAATAATTGATTTTAATTGAGAGATTTCAGATATATTAGTTGTTCTGAACCCGACAATGTATATTCGGGGTATCTTCTCAATTAAATTGTGTGTATTGTCCCAGTTATTTAAACGAGACAATCTTTGGAAAAATAATATTTTTTACATATATTCTTATATTTTATTTTACAAATAAATGTTTTATTTGTATATGGAGGTACATATACATATACGGATGTATTTATACCTTGATTGGGTCGTATATGATATATATGTACGGATACTTGTATGTATATATATCTGTATGAATATGTAATTGAATTGTATTGAAGTGGATTGTACAAATACATACACATGTATAATTGGAGTGTGTATAGATACATAGTATTTGTAAGGGTGTATAAGATACACACCAAATTCAATAAAATCCCCCACTCCCTTTCTCTTCCCCTATTCTCCACCGACCTCTTTCGCTCTCTTCCTTCCACTCCAATTTCGGTAGCCAAACCCCAACCCCAAATCTCCATGGCTAAGTTCAATTCTCCATCTCCAATCTCAATTTTTTACCCAAAAACTCCATATCCATCTTCTTCTACTTCATCTTCTTCCACCTCTCCCAATTCTCAAGAATAAAAAGAAAGAGGGTTTTTTGGTTTTATGGGTTCTTGAAGCTTTGGAGGTGAAGAAGAGATTGAGAGAAGGAGGAGAAGAAGCTAGCTAAAGCTACTGGAGTCTTCTTGCAACAAGTGGGTAATACTCTAACTCTAGTTTTGATTTCTTTTGCATATGTGAATTTTAGTATGTGAAAGTGGTTGGAGAAATTTTGATTTTCATGTATGTAAATGGCATGCTAAGAAGAAGATAGTGGTATGGTAGAATATCTCCTTTCATGATGCTTTTGATAAAGAACATGTGTAAATAGGAGAGTTTGAGAATTTATTGCTCTTAAATGGATCGGAATTTTGAGCTCAAACTTTGCAAAATTGTTCTTCTATGTATGTAGAGTATCCATGATTTTTTTCATAATATTTTGAAGCAATTTAGTAGCCCAAACAATTTGTCCAAATCTGGACAGAGAGCAGCCGAATTTGCTGCTGCTGTGTAGATTTTGGCTGGGTCTTTCCGACCTTGTAACTCGGTGTAGGCTAGGTATTTAGAGCTGAAATTGTTTTTGGACACTCTTGTATGTGTCTACAACTATAGTTTTAAATTTCGTAATTTTCCGAGGTCGTTTGATGCCTCGAAAAATTTGTGGAATGCAACTGGTCTGGATCGTGGAGCTGCAGCTGACCGTTTTTGAAATGAAGTTCACAAAGTCATAACTCCTTGTGTGTTTACGGTATTGCTGTGAAATTTTGGGAATAGCTTGTGGTATGAGTCTATTTGATTATTCTCAAATTTTAGAATTTTTAGAGGTCATTTGATGAGGTTTCTAAAGTAATTAGTAAGGGGCAGTAAGTACCCTATGGATAGAGCAGCTGAAATTTGTGCATTGTTTAAGGAGTCATAACTCATTGTGTGATATGAATCTCAATACAAATTTTGGACACAGTGAAATGGCATGTTTGGATTAAGAATCTCAAATTTCATAAGCATTGGACTTAAGGTGGACTTTTTATTGAATTTCAAAGTGGGCTATGTTCAGCCTAGTACAAGTTAACTAGTTTGTGAAGATGAGAAATTCTGGAACTATTTGTTAAGAATTTGGGAATTTGACCAACTAGAGAGTCGTAGTAGGGAGTCATAGCTTTCTAACCGATCTAGAATTTGTAATTCCAGTTTATAGGTTGAGAGTTATGATTTTCCAAAGATGAAATCGATCCAGTCTTAGTTAAGGTATTATTGGCTAAGTAAACCAATTTCTCCCTGTTTGTACACTTGATGAAACTTAGTGTTTTCGAGAACTCAAATGATTGAATCTGAAGAGGTGTTCAACTAGAAAGTTGTAGTAGACACTCCCACCTTTTCATTGAACCCGGAATCAAGTAATTTCGATGGGTGAGCAAGATTTTATGCTGTCGGAATGGTTCAGCGAGTGCATGAAGGAATATACTATTGAGAGTATATGAGGTTTATATAGTGTCCAGATGATTGAATTTGAGGAAATGGTTAACTAGAGAGTTGTAGACTAGGATCTTATCTTTCCAGAATGGGGGTTATCAAGCAATTCTGAATTGTGTGCTGGAAGCTATGGTCGTTGCAAGTTTAGAAACCTGTTGTTTAGATTGACTTCAAGCTTAAGTTAACTTAGGGACTTGAGTTCTTTAATGAATTTGTGGGAGTCGTCCACTAGGGAGTTGCAGTGGATCTCCCTACCCTTCTAGGAATTATGATTGTGTAGAATTCCGAGGAGCGTAGTTTGAGTTACAGCTGCTGCTATTTCATAAACTATTTCATTGGACAATTGATGAGGAACTTTTTGCATACCGCAGTGTGGTGATCATGAGCTATTGTGTTTTAAAGATGTTTTTAGCATTTCGTTTGGAACCTAGGCAAGTTCCTATGCTTAGTGCTCATGGTGGACATGAGGGAGTTGGATTATTGCTATGGTCGGTTTGTGTTTGGTGTCTCGATGCCTGAGTCTGTCAATGGTCAAGAATCTATGGTTATGTGTGTGCTTACCTTCATTTGAATTATATTGCATCCTTGGGGCACCGTTGGACCACTCGCTGAGGGTCACGGGCCGAGATTATTTGGTCGCTGACCTGTGAAGGTATTGGGAATCAGTGGATGTGATTCCCGTAATGATTGTTGTTTTGACAAACCGGACAAGCTTGACATTGTTGATCAACACTGGGTGTGATTTGGGGTAACAACTTGTTTTCAGTAAACTGAATTGATCAGGTTTTCCTTTATTGTTTTGCTCAAAGACCGAATTGGTGTTAGGGGTGATTCCCTATGATCCAACTCGCTCTGAGAGTTAACACTAGGTGGTGATACTATGGGGTTGTCTCTTCCTGTCATTAGGGATACGTGCTGCTGTGCATATCTTGCACTGTTGATTCCCGAAGTACCATGGTAAGAATGGGATGTCGATTTCCTAGCGGATAGGGGGTTTTAGACATTCGAGGCCGTCATGTTCTATGTTGGTGGACACGAACAGATCATAATGGATCTTCTGCGCAATGGATATGCTCCGTGTATATCTGTAAGTTCGTCACAGCTTTCGAGGAGGGTCCGATGCAACAATTATTGGTGACAATAGGGTAGCATTCTGAATTATGTCTTTTATTTATACCTCCTCAACCATGTCATACTATCAGGAACAGGAAGTGGACCGAATTAGAATGCATTGCATAGTGAGGGCTCGAATCCCTGAAACTGGAGAAACGGCTTGATCTGGGGCACATGTAGTATGGGATGCATGTGTATCCAGAGTCTTGCTGACATTAGAATAAATGCATCTATTCTATACTCTGTATTTTTGCATTAGACTCAGGTCATGACTTACACGAACACTAGGAGATCAGGATACATGTTTATTTTCCATTCAAGATGAATTGTGAGTGTGATAGTTGAAGTGTATAATGAGTGTGAAAGTGATGTATTGCGAGACGTGATGATACATGTTATAAGAAATGGATGAATACGATGTTATGTGATATAAGATTGGGAAAGAACATGTTTATGAATGAAGATGAGTACAAAAGAATATAAGTTGTGAGTCTGTAAATGCAAATGAATGGTAAATGAGGTGCAGTTTATGTGAAAGTAGAGTTATTTGTGAATATAAAGCTTTATGGAAAAGTAAAGTTATAGGAATATTTGTATAAGGCATAAAGTGATGGGCATTAAGCGACTAATTTGTGAATGATTTCCAAACTAAAGATAAGTATGTTATGAGCGGGTATGGATATACATACAGGTGATGACTTAGAGAGTATTTGATGTGAAATCCCATTTATGATGTTTACATGTTCAGATTTCAGGTAAAATTTGATTATCTTGGTATTCGTAAGTTCGTTCTGTTTTTACTTATAAAGTTTAATTTATTTGCTTAATTAGTAAATTATACTCACACCAGAAATGGCTAACCCCTTAGTGTTTGGGAGGTTAGGGAGTCCCTGGACTACCCTAGATCCCCTAGTGTTACACGTCCTCAGCAGTACAGAGGTGAGGTGTAGATTCTATGGAGTAGAGCTTTTATTTTAAAATTTTTTGTTTAATTATGTGAATAGTAAATTTTATGATTTAAATTGTTTTTTAGATGTAGAAGTATGTGGATGATGATGATGAGTATAGTGTGGAGTGGCATGATACGTTTTTGACCCGTACCCATCTCGTTGTGGAGTACCGGGCCCTGTGGTATATTTTATAAGTCATTTTCTAAAAACTTTACTACGTTTTCAAAGGAATTTATGGTTTTTAATTAATAATTGATATCCTATTATGAGTTTGGCCCCTAGAGCATGATATTTATATTGCTTGTGTGATTCTGCTTATTTTGGCCTGGGGAGCCCATAATATTATTGCCTGTGATGTGAGCTACGGAATTTAGAGCAGAATTCTGTAAGTTTATTGGGTTTCGGGGCAGAAATTTTAGGGAAACTCTGCCAAAATTTTATTTGAAATATAACTATCTTAGTTTATGTTTAAAGTGATATAGAAATTGATATTTATAATTATTGATGTAATAACTCTAATGGCAATAAAAATATTTAAATTTCCGTGTTATTTACTGTGTTGAGATGCATTTGAAGGCAAAGATTCTGGTTGTGTCACGGATGTTCGATAACGGGGATCCGGGGCGCTACAGGTGGCGCCGAGGATGCAAGTGGCAGGGGATGGCGAGGCCGACGGAGAGGATGAAGACGAGGAGGGATGATGGTGTTTCGGTTTGCGGTGGGTTGGAGGGACGACGACGGGGATGGATGAGGGTGCAGGGGATGGCGCGACTCGGAGGTTGAAGGCGATGAGGACTGAGGTAGGATGCTGCGGTGGTTGGAGCGACGGTGGTTGGGGATGAGGACGGTGGAGCTCGGGGATTGGGTTTAGGGGTTTCGAAACAGGGGAAGGGGAGAGAGAAAGCGGTGGGATGAGAGAGAGAGAGATTAATTAGGTTAATTAATTAGGGTTTAGATTAATGGGTATTTATATAGGATTTTAGGATGTTGGGTTTGGTTGCGGGTTAACGGGTTAAAGTGTATGGGTTTAGGATCCAAAATGGGAAAATAGATAATAAAATGGAGATATGAATATAATGGATCAAAATAAACCCGAAGTATAAAAGAATAAAATTAGCAGGGCACCAAAAAATTGCAGGGTTCAAGCCAAAAGAATACCGATGATCAAAAAAGAACAAATATGTTCAAGAGATAGCAAAAGTTTATTATTAAAATAAATCCGGACACAAAATTTTAGAAGAAGAAATTACAAATAAGGAAAAAATAGAAATAGGGGTTACAGTCATCTATCTAATAATAGCCTATGTCTGAATCTTAGAATTTCCACCACATTTTTTCCACTCAAATAACTGAGAACTACCTGGAATCCCAGTTACGTAATGCAACAGTCAAGTATATTGGTGGAAAAGACAAGGCAACTTCGCAGAAGCTTAAAAGGGTTAGCTAGGCAGAAGCGGGGGGGGGGGGGGGGGGGGGGGGGGCTCCAACCTAAGATGTGAGACATTAGCCAAGAGGATTCAGGAACTAGAAACCATGCAAGATGAAAGGGATCTCACGGGAACGAAAAAAGACGAAATGGCGGGAGATAGATTGCAACTGCAACACATTGCTCCCATGGAGGAGCTATATTGGAAGCAGCGATCGAGAATTCAATGGTTAGCTGAAGGTGATGCAAACACAAAGTTCTTCCACAAGGTGGCAAACGGAAGAAGAAGACAAAATCATATACAAGGGTTAGTCATCGATGGAAATTGGTCAGAGAACGAGGGATTAATCAGAGATCATTTGGACGGAAAATACTGTGATTTGATAGGCAGTAAGAGTGCAGGAAGATGCAATCTAGCCCCCGACATGTGGAGTTCATCGACATTGGACGGTAGCGAAGGCATTGAAAAGGAATTTTCGGAGAAGGAAGTTCTTGATGCAATCAATCAGTTAGGACAGGACAAAGCACCGGGGCCGAACGGACTGTCTATTTTCTTTTACAGAATCTACTGGAAAATTATCAAGGCAGATCTTATGAACATTTTCAAGGAGGTGTACGACGGAATCGCAGAACAGGAACGGATTAATTATGCAACCAGTACCCTTATCCCTAAGAAGCGCGAGGTCCTTAGAATGGAAGATCTAAGACCTATCAGCCTAATCAATGGCTCCTTCAAAATCATCACGAAGTAGTTGCACAGAGATTGGCTCCCCACTTGAACGATGTGGTAGCACCATCACAGAGCAGCTTCATCAAAAGAAAAGACATTATGGACAGCATAGCCTTAGCCCACGAGATTGTATTTCGGGGAAATAGAAGTAAGGCAGACGGATTTTTGCTGAAGGTAGATTTTGAAAAGGCATACGACTCAGTGCACTGGGAAAGTGTAGACAAGGCACTCATGCTTAAAGGGTTCGGCGACAAATGGCATTTATGGATGAAAGCTTGCATCCAAGGAGGGAAATCAAACATATTTGTTAATGGCCAGCAAGGTAAAGAAATCAGGTGTAAAAGGGGATTAAGTGGGGACCCATTGTCATCTCAATTATTCACTATCGTAGCAGACAGGCTAGCTGAAATGATTAGGAGAGCACGGGATTGCGGCGTCATCGAAGGTGTTCAAATTAAAGAAATCAACCAGCCAATGACAATTCTTCAATATGCTGATGACACGCTATTATTCGGTCAAGCCAAAGTGGAAGAAGCTGTGGCTATTAAGGCAGCCCTTGCATGCTTCCAAAGTTGGTCGGGCTTGAAGGTGAACTTAAATAAGAGTAGTGTCATTCCTCTGAGCGATCGTCTATCCACATCAGTTAACACTGTCTCTGCTATTCTAGAATGCGAGGGGGGGAATTTTCATTCAAATACTTAGGCATGCCATCAGGCCGGGAGCATTGCTAAGAGAAGACTGGACCACGTTAATTGAAAAGATCGAAAAGAAACTAGGAGGATGGAAGAGCCATTTCCTATCTTTAGGGGGAAGAATTACATTGCTGAATTCGGTGCTAAGTGCAATTTTATTTGAAATATACCTATCCTAGTTTATGTTTAAAGTGATATAGAAATTGATAGAATTGAATTTGCAGGTTTAGTTTTCAAAAAAAAAGGGGGGGGGGGGGTGTTACAGTTGGTATCAGAGCTTAGGTTAACTAGGAATTTTTGCTAACCCTAGTGATCTTGTCATGTGTGTGTGGGTTCATTATTGTTAAGTTGAAGATAGAAAATGTGTTTTATATTTTGCGGGTGTTTTGTTAAGCACGGATTATATTATGGTCTGGTGCGACCCTTATAGACTTTTGTCTGACTTTAGGTCAGCATTACCTTTTATATCCCTGCATATATTTTGTCCTCTTTAGAACCCCAGTGAGAATTTGTGTACTATTGGACTATTCTATTATATTGATTGTTGTGTGCTGTAAGGGGTTATTCCCTGGGGATTTTGTGAAGGTCCTATAGGTGTCTGTCTTATATAGGTGTATACTTTATAGACTGTGGAGTGATGTGTGATTATGGTTCTTATTCCATATTGGGGGAGATTGATTGGTTGTGAAAGCCTTATGCATAATTAGGGTATGATGCAGGGAGAATTCGGGTGAGAAAGCCTGATGAGACCCTATTTCTGATTGTATGAAATGACTCGGGTGATGTTGGTATGATCATTGAGATCGATGATAATACCCAAAGTGAAGATTGAAGTTATTGATGTGGTTTGTAATCTTTTTGATATATGAGAGAATAGTTCCCTAAGATGGTGTATTGATTATCGCGAAATGAATATGGTGATTATTAAGAATGAGTATTTGTTGCCACGATTAAATGAGTTACTTGATCGGTTGCAGTGAGCTACACTGTGTATACAGATAGAGTTGCAGACCGAGTACCATCAGAGGAGCGTTGAAGGGGAAAGTATCTCAGGGATTGTTTTTCGTACTCGGTGAGAATTGTATGAGTACTCGGTAATGCCTTTGGGGCTGACCAATGTCCTTGCATTTTTCCTGGATTTGATGAATTGAATCTTTTATCCCTATATTGATGGGTTGTGATTGCATCTGTAAATGATAATTTGGTATATCTTCGCTGTATGGTGGAGTATTGATAGATACGTTGGGGCCAGAAGCGGTATGATAAGTCTGTAAATTGCCATCTTTAGGGGCGAGAGGCATGAATTTTAGGGCACCATGTGTCTGTTGAAGGCATATTTGTGGATCTGGAGAAAATTACAAAAGGTAAAAAGACGGGATATAGCCTCGGATGTGTCGGGAAATTCAGAGTTTATTGGTTTTGAATGGCTATTATCTAAGGTTTATCCATCGATTTTCTATTATTGTTGTACCAAAGACTCAACTTACCATAAAGAATGTGCCGTTGATATGAGTTTTAAGTATATTGCTTGAATTTTAAAATAGTAAAAATACGAATTTTGATAAGGTTGCAGGTTGATAAATGGGCTTGCAAATCCTAAGAAATGGTGAGAATGAAGTATTTTGAATTTGTTCGAGGAATTTTCTTAACCCTTGTAGCTCGAGGACGAGCTTCTTTTGAGGTGTGTAGAATGTAACATCTTTTTTTTTAATTCCTAAATTATTTGATTTAAATTATTTTTTAAATATATTTCTGAGTATATTTACCCTTATCAATTGATTTTATTTGTATTAAAATGATTAAATTGATATTTGGGGGTAAACGGTAAAAATTGAAAATATAGGAGTTTTGAGATGAGTTTTCTCGGAGGAGATGAATTCGAATTGACCCAACATTTTTCTGGAGTATTTCTTGGATATAGGGGGTTTAAATTTTGGAGTTATTAAATTATAGTTTGAAGTTGAATGTATTTTTCTAAAATATTGCGATATTCGTGTATATACATATTTATATGTATTGCTATCGTTCATAACTATTGATTTTGATTACAATTATGCATAAAAATGCACTTCTAATTTTATTTTATGTTTGGGATGAATTTAAGTATATTATGGAGTGATTTTTATAAGAAAAGCCCTAGAAAAGTTAACTAGAAGGGTATATATATAAACCTATGGTCAAATAGGGACTTGTATGCAATTGTGTATCCTTATTTACATGGGAATACCCCTTCTCCCCCTCCCACTTCTGATTTCGTCCAGAACAAACCCTCCACCACCGACCAATAATTGGGTTCCAAAAACCCTAGTGATTCCAACCAAATTTTGAAGAAAATTTGAGGGTCTTAGCTAATTGGGAGGTGTTCTATTCATTTCTGGAGTCCGTTTGCGAAGAAATTGCCTGTAAGGTAAGAAATTATAAAATCCTATTTTATGTGTTTTCATGATTTTGAGTTTTATTGCTAAAAAATGATACAGTAGGGTAATTAGGTGATGCTGGTAATTATAGAGAAGAAAGTTTGTCAAGAAATTGATTGGTTGGTAAATTATAAATTAGTTAGTGTATTGGCTTTAGAATTAATGGAAAATACGTAGGAAAATTAATTATTATGAGTAATAGAAAGCATTGTAAATCAAGGGGAACAATTTAGAATGAATTCTAATGCTATTCTATGGAGTTAGGAACCCGCCGGAAACTCAAAAATACGGGTATAACATGTATGCACGTCGGGTGTTTGGTGAAATGTCCGAGCGAGATTTAGGAGAGAATTTGTTAGATTCGGAGGTGTCATTGAGTTTTATTACTATTATTTAACCCTAATTTGAGAAATTAGGAGAATTGGATGAAAGCAAGTAGATATTTGGGGATTTCCCTTAAAGGGTTCCTCCGATCGATGAGTGAGTTTTTGTATTGGGACCCGAATTTGAAATCTATCGATGTAGCTCACCTACATATGTCATTTGTGATGCGCGGGTGAAGACGGATTCGAATTTGGAGGTTCGTAGGTCACGTTTTGAGTTTTAAGCTAATTGGTCCTATAATTTCCTATTTAGGTGGAAAAAATTGAACTTCGACTGGCTACCGGGCGGACGTGAGACATCGTTTGCTCGATCCGTCAAGTGAGTATGTTGCATCTATATATATTTTATGTTGTGGCTAAATTTCGTGGCTTTTTTATGTATTTCGTAGAAGTTATGCTAAAAATTGATTTTGAAAGAAAATACGGATTTTTAAGGGCCCGAAAATGAGTTTTTGTGATATTTGAGGAAATTAACTATTTTAAGTATATAAAACCTATATTATGGATTAATGTGTCATGTTGAAGTATAAAAATTAAATTTATTAAACGGTTTATGCATATTTTCACCTCGTGCATGTTTCGTACATGTTTTTGGGGATATATGCCGATATAGGTGATTTGGTATATGTGGAGCCTTGTGTATGGGCTAATATGCTATGGATGGATGTTATGAGATGTAATTAGACGAAATTAGTGATTGTGATCATGTTTTGGAAACTCGGGTATGTTGGTGCATATTTTGTGCATGTTTTGGGGCATATAGGCCTTTATAGATGATTTTACTTACATAGAGCATTGTGTATGAGCTAGAATGCTATAATTGGTTGTTATGGGGTTTAATTAGACGAAATAAGTGATTGTGGCCCTTTCTCTTGGAAACCCGCTATGTGGTCTATGTTTGTGATACACATATATCATGATATTAAGTTGTGATGTGATAATTGATGAAATTAGTAACTGGGTATATGTTTACATTCTAGTTATGTTTGAAAGGAATTTATGGGCAATAATATGATATTATTATGTGAATAATTATATATTTTGATGCACTTACAATCCTGAATAACATAATATAATTCTTTTCTTTATGATATAATCTGACATACGCCTATATATGATATAATGAGGTAATAAATAACATGGTACTCCTAACGTGTGATGTTGTGGTAAAATAAATAGCTTGGTGCATTCATACTATGCAAAAAGATGATATGGCGGTGTTATATGATTAAATGACAAAGTGTATGCATATAGGTGGTATAATGATATGATAATTAATATCATGGACACGGGATATGTATTAAAATGGAAAGGTAAAATATAAGATGGTATGTGCTAATAAAATGTGATAATAATTCTCGTGGTTAAAGTCAGAGACATGACTAGTATTGGAAATGAAATATGAGATGTTATGTGGTGATACTATGAGATGAAAAGATGAAATGATTAATGCTAATAACATATGATTTTGTTGACCAATACCCACAACAATCCTAGGGGTTTGGGCTAGACCTCCTAATACCCAAGCTATCGGCTTGGGGTGCGATGTATGCGTAAGACCCTTGGTGGGCAGCGATTTGTGTTTGACAAAGCTATCAGCTCTAGTCTTGTTAGAGGCATAAGACCTTTGGTGGGCAGCGATTTGTGTTTGACAGAGTTATCGGCTCTAGTCTTGTTAGAGGCATAAGACCCTTGGTGGGCAGCCATGCGTAAGATCCTTGGTGGGCAGCATTTTGTGGTTCCTTCGCTAGTTCGGCTAGGAGGAAGACGTAGCCTCAGACGCGTAAGACTCTTGGTGGGCAGCGTTCCAGTTTTACTGGGCTGTCGGCTTATGTTGGGATACTGTGGCTCACTGGTCGACAAACTAATAAAATAACTAAGTGTAAATAAGAATGCGAAAGTAAAGAAAGTGGAATGTGAAGTAAAGAAAGTGAAAAGTGAATTGTGAATGTGAAAGAAAGTGGTTGTGAAGGAAAATGAATATGAAGGAATACGAGTTATAAGTTTGTGTATGGAAGAAAATGATCAATGTGGTATGTGGTTAATTTAAAATGAAAAAGTAAAAGAGATATGTGTTAATATGAATAGTATGAAGTAATTGAATCATGAGAATGATTATTAAAGTAAAATACAGTATGATATGAGTTGATACACTTTGGAATTGTGTCAAGGAACTACCCGCTCGCCATTTTCCGTGGAAATGGTGGGAACTACCCGCCTTGGCATAATTCGCAGGGTGAGATGGTGAGTGGTTAATTTAATATCGGTAATGAATAATGGAAATGAAGAATAAAATAAAGTGAAGATGGAAAGAAATTGAAGTAAATTAATAACCAAGCTATCGGCTTGGGACGTGATGTGATATTACCCAAGTTCTACTTGGGGTGCGGTGATTATTACCCAAGCTATCGGCTATGGGGTGTGATATGTGATTGCCAAAACTATGTTTCGGATATGGATTATACTGTGATGAGAATGAAAGTGAAGTTAATGGCGACTTGGGTTATAAGTGAAAATGAAAGTAAGTTTAATTCTCAATAAAATTGAGAAGTAACTAAAGTGATATAATGGGATGAGAATGAGTTATAAAACATGCTTTTGATGCAATAAGATTGAGCATTCAAGTAAGTGATACGCTAATAATGTGATGAAATGCAAGTAAATTGCAATGTGCAATGAGATGTTATATTTGGGTTATAAGACATGAATGAATGTGGTATCATGGAATTGAATGCATATGTTTATGATGCAATACGTAATGTTATACAATAAAATAATACCTGTACAATGAGAGTGGTTATGGAAAAGGTTATTAAAGAAAAGTATGTTGTGATATGAGTTTGGGTACCTTGGAAGTGTGTCGGGGAACTACTCGCCCGCTATTTCCATGGGAATGGTGGGAACTACTTGCTTGCCACCACTTCCAGGGTGAATGGGTGAGTTAATGATATAATGCAAGTAAATGAAGCGCATGACTAAATTTAAAAAAAAATGAAGAAAATATGCAATAGCATCCTGTGATTATATGTAATCCTGTGATTATATGTATATATGAAGGAATGGTGATATCACGATAATTGTGGAGAGATGAATATTCGTGTTAGAGAATTCAAATTGAAAAGAATGGATTGTATGTGAATTAGTCTTATGCAAACGTAAAATAAGGATATATATGAGGTTAATGTGAAGCATATAGCGAAATGTGTGAAGTTATGGATAATTATACAGTTGGATGTCGAACTGAAGAGTATTCTGGTGTAAAATCGTATTGGTGATGTTTTATGTTCAGAATTCAGGTTACATCTTCTTATCTTGATGTCTGTGAGTTAATTTATTTTCTTTATACAATTTAATTGTTTATTAGATTAATAATATACTCACACCAGAAATGGCTAACCCCTGTTATTTTCTGGTGGTTAGGGGAGTCCTTCCCTGAGGGTGGACGATGCTAACTCTCTTGCAGGTTCACTAGCAGCATGGTGAGGTAGTATAAAGTTAGATTTTATACTTTTGTTGGAGTTGGATCTATTATCCATGTACTTAGTATATCTAGAAATGTGAACAGTTGGTGTATTATTTTGTATTATGGTAAAATATCTATATAAATAGTGCTGTGATGAAGTAAGAAAGCCCGTACCCACCTCGTTGTGGAGTACTGGGTTTTATGTTTGGTTTTTGGAAAGTTTTTCTATTACTTATATAAGTTTTTAAAGGAAATTTATGGTTTTTAAATTATAATTGATATTCTGTTGTGAGTTTGGCCCCCAGTGCATATTATTTATAATGCCTGTGTGATTCTGCTCATTTTGGCCTGGGGAGTCCATGATTATAATGTCTGTGTTGTGAGCTACGAAATTTAGAGCAGAATTCTGTAAGCTTTTTGTGTTTCAGGGCAGAAATTTCAGGGGAGACTGCCAAAATTTTATTTGAAATATACTTATTCTAGTTTATGTTTAAAGTGATATAGAAATTGATAGAATTGAATTTGGAGGATTAGTTTTCAAAAGAAAAAAGAGGGGGGGGTTACAGATGGTGGAACATGGACGAATCGAAAGTATTTTCGGCTTCGTCAATGTACAACTTGTTGAACGACAGTGGAACAAGATGTAAAGAGGAACACATCATATGGAAAACACAGGCACCTCTTAAAGTTAGAGTATTCTGCTGGCTGGCACTCAATGACGCTATATTAACAAAAGTCAATCTGAGGAAAAGAAAGATACAAATTGAGGACAAGTGCGATTTTTGTCTACATGAAGAAGAAGACACCGGACATTTATTTTTTTCGTGTCATAAAGCAGTTCTTACTTGGGTTGTCGTATGTAGGGGTTTTGGGTGCACTAGGCATCCTAGGTCTACGGGGGAGGTCTGGGGATTATGGAGGGATCAACTTATCAGGATAGAGGACAAAAGGGCATGGGATATAGCAATAGCGGCTACCTTATGGAGACTATTGCTAGACCGAAATGACTTATGTTTCCGCAAAACTTATTATAGATTTTCCGCTACCATGCATAACATTTTTCTTCTCATTCACGATTGGGCAGGGTATGCGAGAGCCAGGAAGAAGCTGAAGATGATTGAAGACGAGTAGCTATCCAAGATTAAGGAGGCCAAGAGCATCTACAGTTTCTAATGGGAAGACAGTTGTTAAGGATGTTGATGTATTTTGATGTATTTTGATGTAATATTTCTGTTTTGATTCCTAAACTTGTCGTATTGTCGCACTCTGATGTATTTCCTTTTATTTAGGATAGATTGTTGTTTTGAGGAGCATTATGCGACTCTTTTGACTGTTCTATTGTACTACTATGTTTCGTTAACAATCATTAATGGAACGATAACGGGGGTCATCTTCTTATCAAAAAAAAAAGTCAAGTATTATCAGTGCATTAAGGATAACAGTATCGCATTGTTTTTTGGATAAGAAATCTATATCTGTTTGGTTAAACTTTTTTTTTTTCCAAAACCCAAAAACGTGTTTGGTTAGGGTGTTTTGTGAAACTCTTTTCACAAAACTCCAACTTCAGTCATTTTCTCTCTACACGAGTGCAACCTTACATTTTTAGGGTGTTGTTTTTGAAAACTCCAACTTGTTTGGTTAGGGTGTTTTTTGAAAACTGTTTTCAGAAAACTGTTTTCAAAACAACAAACCAAACGCAACTGAATTCAATAAAATGACTGAAATTTTCGTTTGCATTGCCTATGCAGCTTCATTTATGACTACAGCTATTTAATGAAGTTACAACACAAAAATGCCTTTTCCCTAAATTTTATAGGTCAGCAACATGAAACCTTCTCTTCAACTCAACTCTGTTGTCGGCCACCTCATTTGCCAAAATAGCACATTCCAAATTCATGTTAATAGCTTTAGCCAAAGATCGGGGTCTATACCTAGTCTTTTTTGCTCCCCTTACTTCTATCCTAGCAATTTTCTGGAGCGGCTATTTGTCTTCATTGTACGTGTCCAAACAACCTTAATTGAATCCCTTGCATTTTATATTCAGTTGGGGCATTATCTACTTTCTTCAATATGCTTTTGTTTTTTAGTTTGTCTTTCAATGTGTTTCCACTCACCCACTTATTTCGGCCACTCATTTTTTGAACTGTTGCATCTTAACCATCGGAAACTTCAATCCATAATGCATGACTGGGCATACATCTATCCTATAAAAATTTTCCTTCAATTTCAAAAATATCTTCATATGTCATAATACTCCATAAGCATTTCACCATTTTCACAAACCCACTTTAATTCTATGTGTAACAACCTCCTCATATAACCATCCCGATGAGCAATCGATCCTTAAATATGAAAAGTGGTTACTCCTAAGTAATTCATGGCCCTTAATGCAAACTACACTCTCATCAACACTTCTAGTTTTACTAAATATATGTATACTCTATTTTAGTCCTACTTACTCTAATGCTTCTCTGCATCTCTTTCTTTCATTTAGATGCTATGCATTCTCTACTCTTGTCAATCAAAAACTATATCCACAAACAACATGCACCGAAGGCATCTTTAATATGCCTAGTTAATTCATACACAACCCATAAGGTTAATAGGGAATGACTTGTCTCCCCTTCACTCATTTTAACAAGTTACTACCATAATATCCTAATGACATCACTATAACTACTAGTCATCTGCTTCTTTTCTAAAACTGACCACATAAGCTCCATGTAGACTCTTATCATAAGCCTTTTATAAATCAGTAGAAGTCATATGAAGATCTCTCTTGTTCTCCCTTTATTATTCCATCAACTATTTCAGTATATATATACATACATATATAGGGAAATTTTCCATTGCAAACGCACTGTAGCGTGCAAACGCATACAAACCACTGAAGTCATTGTTCGTAACAACAGCCTAGGGTATAACGCAGCCGTTGTTTCAGGAAAAATAGGATATTTGCATGCTACAGTCATTCGCAATGGAAGATCTCTCTCTTTCTCTCTCTCTCTCTCTCTCTCTTTCTCTCTCTCTCTATACTTTCTCTCTCTCTCTCTCTCTCTCTCTCTCTCTCTCTCTCTCTTTATATATATATATATATATATATATATATATATATATATATATTATATAGGTTTGCACGTGGACACGTGCCTACGGCACGTTTCCGTTAACGATGCAACATATAAAAAGGCCTGTAAAAAGTTAAATATATGCACGTCTTCGTAAAGAATGATTTATATAGATGTGTATTTGGCTGAGACATTGATGTATTCTGAATTAAGATGTTTATTGGTTTATATCTTTGCAGAATCATTTGTCAGGAGCTCGGGATTAAAAAAGAGTACTGTGAATCTACAAGACCTGTAAAAAGAGTACTGTAATAGAAATTTTCGTAAAATTTTTGACAGAGTCTCCCTTAAAATATTAGCCCTTTTAGAGCAATTCCTTACGGAATTCTGCTAACAATTAAAAATATAACATTACAAGCAATTAATATCAATCCTCCCCAGGACAATCCAAGCAACATCACACAGGCATCATATATATAAGGCTCTGGGGGCAAAAATTTTGATATGATGCAACATACAAAATAAAAACCAATATTTCATTTGAAAACATAATGGATTTGTAGAAATTTTAGTAAAAATTTCGATAGAGTCTCCCCTAAAATATTAGCCCTTTTACAGGAATTCCTTACGAAATTCTGCAAACAATTAAAAATATAGCATCACAGGCAGTTAATATCAATCATCCCCAGGCCAATCCAAGCAACATCACACAGGCATCATATATATAAGGCTCTGAGGACAAAAATCTTCATATAATGCAAGATACAAAATAAAAATCATGAATTCGTTTGAAAACGTAATGGTTTTTTAGACAAACATTTGAAAAACCTTTGAAAAACAACATACAGAATCCAATACTCCAAAACTTTGCGGGTACGGGTTTTAACATTACTATATTATATCATCATCCTATACAGATACTTACATCATCTCCCAAAATCCTAAGATTTACATAATCCCTTATTCTACATAACTTAAGGGAACAAAATATACAACCCTACTACAAAAGAAAAGATTACAGGGTTGTTACAAATAGTAAGAGTACACAAACAGTAAGAGTTTCGAGTCTTCAATATACAAAGCTTCGAGCCTTCAATATGGGACGAAACAGTGTGCCTACACAAACAGTAAGAGTTTTTCAAGAATCAATCAAAAGCAATGATAATTAAAGAAACAAATAGTAAGAGTATATAGATTTATGCTTATTTCTCATTACCTAGAAAGAAAGCAACTACATGAGATTCTAATAAGAACTCAACTCGTAAATCCTTTAATTCAAATCACACATACATAATGTCTTGACTTTGATTTTTTAATTACGATGCAAAAAAGGAAACAATTTATATAAAGCAATCTCAGGTTAACAGCTTCCAAGAGTATAATTAATACACTTTGTTTGGCTTGCACACAATGCAGATCATAGGTATTTCATAATGACAGTTGATTGAGGACTTGCTAACAGTTCTATGCAAGCATGCAACTTTTTGACACTTAACAAACTCCAAATATATGCAACACATCAAATTAACATCAATGCTGAGCAACATTTACAACTATGTACTCTTGACACAACTGAGTAGAAATTGCAAGTCTCCAAGCCTATATTAACTTATTGTATATGAAGTGTTGACACAATCATATATACACAAAAAGATAAATTCTCTCCCTACAACCTAAACATACTTGTGCTAGGCTTGTCCTTAACATTTGAACCTCTATGCAACCACATAATCTTTTAGAACAGCGAAACAAATATATTTGGTTGTATATAGTTGATCTCCAGATCAATTACCAATTCGAAAATTTCTATTGCTCTGATAGACTGATACTATTTATAACAAACATTTCTATTGTCAAGATCAATAAGCAATTCTAACAGAGTCAACCGTTTTACATAGCACCTGGTTTTATATAGCACCTGCTATAGTAAGAGTCTCAGATCCATAAATTTAATGAATTCTATTGGCTATGGTTGTAGGATCTGCTATTACTGGGCCCAGTGGAAAAGAATGTGCTGACCTGTGGCCAAGGACTGCTAGTGCTGTCAATGCCATTTTTTAACTGTTGCTACTGTTTCATGAATTTTGGCTTTGTGTTCTTAATTTTGTGATCTCTAGACTTTTGCAGTTTGTGTTAGGCTTGTTTTTGGTTGAATATTTCTGTTTGAATCTGTTATGAGGATTTAATTTTTCTTAATAGATATAGTTGTTTGGGTTGGAGTTTAAATTTCAGTGTTTATTGATAATGATAATATGCTATCTTTATAATCAGAAGCACTGAACATTAAAAAAAAAGATTATTTAGTTATTTTATCCCTAAAGGTACTTATCAAGAGAGTTCATGACATTCAGTCTCGCTATAATATGGAAGGATAATGTAAGTGTTCTTCAGATTGCTAAAGTAATCCTCGCGTGTCTCTTGTATTAACAGGAAGGAGAATTTACATGGCATCAATAAATCTCAAGTGTATGAATATTGCAACCTTCTTGATTATACACTTGTTCTTTATTACACTTGAAGTGAGCCTACTTGATTGTAGGAAGTGTTGATTTGTTAATTTTCTTCTTGCACTTGAATGATCATGCAGAAAGACAGCAACTGGACATAACACTTACAGACCTAGGTAGGGTTCTACCTTTAGGAAAGTTCACATCCATAATTAATTTTTTGTAAACATGTTTTGATTGTTGAAACTGATCTTAGGATTTTATTGACTAGAAGTGTTGTGGTGACTAATGCGTCAAGCAAACCCATCAGAGAGAGAGAGAGAGAGGTATATATATAGGGAAATGCTCCATTGAAAACGCAAATGTCTGTAAAAACGTGGAAAACCTGCATTATAACCTAGGTCATTGTTTCCAACAACGGCCTAGGTTGTTTTCACAGGTTTTCACAACATTTGCATTTTCAACTGAGCATTTCCTATATATATATATATATATATATATATATATATATATATATATATAGATAAAAGGGGCGATTCAATGAGAAGCGCTCTGAATTGAGAAGATAAGAAGTGCTTATTTTGACCGTTGGATATAAGTAGTTAAGTGATTAGTGGCTCTAATTAATTTGATTGAGTGTGAAGTTAGAAACGAAAATACCGGGTTTTTAATCGGTTCAGTTTATGTCCACAAAATATCACATTCAGCATTTTTTTTCTCTCAACTCATCGCAAGATTAGAAACGTTCTCATCTCCTCCTCAGG
Organism: Hemerocallis citrina; assembly: GCA_017893485.1. Lineage (NCBI taxonomy): Eukaryota > Viridiplantae > Streptophyta > Magnoliopsida > Asparagales > Asphodelaceae > Hemerocallis > Hemerocallis citrina. The sequence goes on from JACEHZ010000352.1 coordinate 108,907, forward strand.
ATCACAAATTTCTTCACGCTCTCCCTCTCTCATCTTGGCAGTAGCCCCCCTCTTTCTCCCTCTTAGTGTCATATTTCCCTTTCCAAGCATCTTACCCAAATACGTAACCTATTATGTGACATGAACATTGCTGCCAAAAATGGGATCCAATAAGAGAGATTGCTGGTCAATCATGATTGGGTTGCATTATTAGTCAAAATTTATATGATGATTCGAAGAATAAGTAAGGCTCAGTGGATATCCAAACCCATTATTTTGTTTGTTAAATGGGATGTTAAGTTAGGAATGGCTCTGAAAGAAAAATCTAACTGATATGGGTAAAAAACCTAGTTCATCTAAACTGCATGATCACCACAATCCTAAGATTTCTGAAAACAGGCGCATACTCCCTGTGGGCTGCTCACATGCCCTCTACTTCAGGTCATCCCACGGAGAAGGGTCTATCCGGGTCATTACGAAACCCTCTCACCGCCTATAAATACTTACCCACTCCTCAGTTACTTACCAGATAATCAAGATTTTTGCCACATAATCCTAATTTACATCTCTGGTTGCTGACTTAATCATCGGAGGGCATGTCACTAGAAAAACTCCCGGTGTTTCAGGCTTTTTCCAGAAACAGTGAGGGCCGATCGCGTCATGGTGGATTCGTTCAATATTAATAGATCAGGAAGTGTATCGATCAAAAATAGAAACGATACTTTCCAAGAATATACACAGCGCAAAGTGCGATCGACCGTCATATTGGTGCGGTCGACCGTTCAGCTCTCTGCATAAAGTAGAGAGGTGAAAGGTCGACCGCTTCTCAAACAACTCAAGGTTGCGGTCGACTGTGATGCGGTCGACCGGTCATGAAATACGGTCGACCGGTATTGCGCTGTATATTCCGAATCCACCCTATTTTCTTACCATAAACTAATCAATCTTTAATCAATCTTATACAATTAAAATCTCATGAAAATAGAAGAAAAAATTCAGGTCTTGATATCTTTCTCTTTTGCTTGTAGACCAATTAATCATGAACTCTTTTTGAATATCTTCCTCTTTTGCGTGTATTTGCAATCATTCTTTATTGCTTTCCTTATTTGAATATTCTTGAATTTCTCTTGGATCTCTTGCTGATATTATTTGATCCTAAAGATCTAAACGACTTACTTTGAACTTATTAGTATTAATGAACACGTTTTGTGCACACCAAACTAAGAGTCAACAATATATTCATCAACATTTTATTTTGATCTTGTTATCTATTATATCATATTTACCTCTTTGAGATAACATATTTCGTTTTTGTTGTTAAAGTTTGTCCGGATTTCTTTTGGCCACGAGGCATTTCATATAAAAAACGTACGTTATCAATTAAATTTTTTTTGAAGCATATATATAAATTTGTTTTCATTTAAATAGTTTTTTCTCCAATGCTCCAAATTTGTTTGTATTAAAATAATTGTTATTATTATTTTGTCAACTTGCAAAAGTCCCTGGACCCCATTTGAAAATTTGCTTAGGACCCCATAAAATTTAGATACTCCCCCTGTTCACAAGCCATAGGTTGGAGGAGTGGGCTTGTACTGAAGATGACAAACTCACTGTACTTTGGATTAAAGTTACCAGCTTCGTCATCATGAACAATATATATACGTGTCATATATGACACTGCAGTTAGTGAGAAGAATAAATAAATCACGCATCTTGACCTAAGCATTGGCTTCACCCACATAGGGTATATACATTCGGGTTGTGTTAGCTTCAAATGCAGGTCGAATTCAAACACATACTTTGGATATCTTTAGAATTTCTAGATAGCGACTTATAGGTTAAACGAGAAATGAACGTGGAAGGATCTGATACAGTTGATCTTTCTAGGTGAAATTGTTTTCTTCTTAGACATTTGAAATAAACATAAGCGGAATTTATCATCATCAAAAAAGAAATGACTAGTTTCTACTTTCAACATCAAAATTCTTTATGTTGGCAGCTCTTCAAAATGACTAGTTTCTAGTTTCTACTTTCAACGTCTCTACAAAAGCAATTCCCCTTAGCGGCGGAAGCTACGCAGAACTTAGACCTCTCAGTGGCAGATGTTCGAAAGAACGGCAAGCTAAATTTTATAGTTTCCAACAATATTACTCCGGAGAGCAGAGTTCAATTTGAAGAGCTGAATAAACTTATTCTTCAGGAAGGGGGGCAGACTAATAGCTTTGATGATGAAAGATGGTGAAATAGGGACAACTCAAAGGTGTTCACAGTATCATCCATGTATAAATGGATCAACGACGGGGGCACGAGATGCCAAGGTCAAGCTGTTATATGGGGGGCCAAAGTTCCGTACAGAGTCAAAGTTTTCTGTTGGTTAGCACATAGTAATGCGATCCTTTCGAAAGTTAACCTGAAGAAGAGGAATATGCAGATCGATGTCACCTGTGAGACGTGCCTTTCAGCTGAAGAAGACACCAACCACATCCTTTTTCAATGTCCCAAAGCACGGCTTATTTGGGAAATAGTCTGTAGGAGGTTTTGGTGTAATCAGGTTCCTAGCACAACAATTGACATATGGGCGTACCTTAGAGATTTGTACATCAAACTAGAAGATAGAATGGCTTGGGATATAGTAGTAGCAGCCTCAATCTGGAACCTATGGCTAGAAAGAAATGATTTAATCTTTCGCAATAAAGTTTACAGAATTCCTTGCTCAATGAATAAAATTTTCCTTCTGATTCATGATTGGGCAGGTGCTTAGGAACCAACCAAGAGGACCAGGAACAGTGAAGAAGAGTAGCGAGTGTGGTGCATCGTGGAAACAACGAGGGAGCTTCGCTTATGAGGCGGTATGGGACGGGGGGGGCCCTGTTCCAGTGGTTCCGGGCGGTTAGCTCCACTTGTTTCTTTCTTTTGATCTCAGGTAGGTCCGAGTTCTTTTGATGTATCGTGTAGCCGGTTGCTCACGTGTTATTAGTTATGTTGTTGTTGTTTTCTTTTAAACTCGGGTAAGTCCGAGTACTTTTGATGTACCGTGTAGCTTGTTGCTCACATGTTTTTATCTTAGTTGTACTACTTTGTTTTGTTATTTCTTATTAATGGAACGATGACGACAGTCATCTTTTATCAAAAAAAAAAAACATCAAAATTCTTTTTAGCTACGAGTATGTTTGGTAAGTAGCAAAGGAGAGAAAACAGGAAACTCATAAATTTTCATACCTAAAATTCCGTAAAATGTCGTAAGAATTCGATATGAAGATTAGGGGGGGCAACAGGTCCGTGCCGGTCCGGAACCGGCCCTACCTGGACCGTGGTTTTGCGGGCTCAACCCAGGGACCGGTCCTCCCAATCCTAGGGGCCGGTTCGGTCCCAGATTTTGGCAAAAAAGCCTGGCTAGGCCCCACCCGAATTCGATCCGGGCCGGGCCGGGCCGACCGTTGTACAGTACTGTTTTTTTCTCCTTCTAGAAATTTTTTTTAAAAATAGAAAATTACCAAATTGCCCCCCAACGGATCTATACTAGCTAGTTTTGGGGGGTACTTTAGAAAAAAAAAATAAAAAATGTATATTCTATATATACAACCTCATTTCTTTCATTTCTCTTCACTAATTCACTCAAATATCTCTACTATCTCTCAATGAATCAAGTTTCTACTACATTTTGCAAGGATCAACAATCAACAACAATCAAGTAATCAACAACAACAATCAACAACACTACTACAAGCTCTCAAGCCTCAACTTTCTCAACTTTAATTCTTCAAACTTCAAATACTCATACGGTATTTTAGTATATGTTTAATTTGTAGATTTAACAAAGTTGATTATTCTCATCTATAACTCTTAATTAGTTTGGATTTTCTTGAACTTCTTCCTCTCATTTTTTAAAATTTTATTTATAAATTTGGTAAACATACAAACACTACTCACTCGTTCTTGTTATTATTGTTTGTTTTTAGTTGAGATAGATTGTTCTTATTTTTAAATTTTGTGGATTCTCTTAATTTAATTTTGTTGTTTTAAATTTTTAGTTGTCATACATTTAGTTGTTTCTTTTAATTTAAATTTTAAAACATACACTTGATTTCTCTCTAACTATACATATACTAGTTTAAATGGCTTCTAATCGATCACGCGGTGGTAGACATAGTAGTCAAGTGTCCAGTAGTCGTCACATTCCTTCCATTTCAATTTCACTTATAGGTAGTGCAGAAACATTCATGAATTATGATAGTTTTCGCTATTTGAATAAAACACACTCAAATCCTATAGAATAGAAGATCATGTAGAACCACAACCATTGGAACAATGTCCTTCTCTAACCCATAAAACAAGAGGGACTACTTCCGAAGTACACAATTATTTCAATTTTGTCCCTTGACAAACTAATAAAAGTGTAGGACTAAAAATATGTAAGAAGTGTCAAACACCATATAAGTTTAAAATAGGATCGGGCACGGGTACACTTCAGCATCACCTAAACAAATGTCAACCCGAATTTTCTAAAGTCATTCTCACACAACAAAAAATACATCCTAGGATCGGTCGAGTAGATAGTCATAGCTACGATCACGATATCGTTCGTAGGAAAATGGCTAAGTTAGTAATTAGGGGTGAATTACCATATTCGTTTGGTAAAAGTAGGCATGTAGAGACTTTTGCACAAACCTCCTTAAGCCCACATTATAAAAAAATTGCTAGGAATGTAGTTAAGTTTACAATGAGGCTAAGGATTTTTTGATGGCAACACTAACATCATTAAACACTAAAGTTTTTTTGACATCGGATGGGTGGGTAGGAGTAAACAGTGTTCCAATGATGTGTGTAACATGTCATTGGATAGATTCGGATTGGGTACTTCAAAAGAGGATAATTTTATTTGGATTTGTTAAGTACCCACATAAGGGTGAAATTATAGCTATACACATTATGGAAGCATGTAATAATTTTGGTATTTATGATAAAGTGTTAGGCTATTGGTTTTGATAACGCCTCCAATAATACCAAGACAATTGATAGTTTGAAAATTACTTTAGATTCTATAGAACCCGAAATTTTCATGTTAGATGTGCTTGTCATATTTTAAATCTTTGTGTACAAGATGCACTAAAATATGGACACGATAAACTTGATGCAATGAGCGATTGTGTTCATTATATTATATTGAGTGGTCCAATCTATCAATCTTTTCATGATTGGTGTAAACTTAGGGAAATTGTATTTAAAGGTTTTCATAAATATGCTAGGCATCGTTGGAATTCTACATCTGATTTATTAGGTGTTGTTCTTCATTATCATTTTAATCTTAGAGATTTTTGTGTTACAATGGGTATGCAAAATTGTATGTTAGATGATGATTTTTAATTTTTTGCCGATAGTTTGTATAAATTTTTAGAACATTTTAACGATGCTACTTTGTGTATTTTACTTGAAATTGTCACTATGATGGCAACAATTAAAGATTTGCAAAATGACCCTTTTATTAGGGATATGGTTAGTGCAACATATATTGAAATTTTAAAATATTTTCATCCACTTTCTATATTATATTGTGTAGCTAGTGTAATGAATCTCATGATTAAATTAGATGGCATAAAAAATTTAATTGAAAATTTTTACACTTATGCCCCACACGATGCAATACAAGATTTTGATCATATTGTTTTTACTCGTCATTTTGAACATATTTTGACTACTTTATATGATACTTATGTTAGACTTTATTCATCTAACACAATACAAACACAACAAAAAATGTTGATTCCTTTTCTTCTTCCATATTTTTTTTTTTGAGGAAAAGGTGGAATAAGGCCACCCTGTTTCATTAATAAGCAGTTAATAAAACAACTCCGGCATATCGGGAAAAAAAACAACAGTACAAAACAAAAGTACAATGCGGAAAGAAAATGTAATAAAATAAACATACACCCCCAACAAGCCCTGGGGGATGGGACAAGCTACTCAAAACATCAGTCCCCTCGCCTAAACAGTAGGCGTAACCAAGCGAACGCAGTCTGGCAAAAGCACTGTCGTGACTGGTGTAGCCAGTCCCTCAGTCCAGTGTCGGGCCTATCTCCACCTCCTCATCGTCGAACTCCTCTACCTGGAATGTTCTGGCTATCCCCCCTCTCGCCCCCGTTGCCGCAGCTGCAGCCCAAAAAGAGATAAGATGCATGATATGAGACAGGTTACCAGAAATACTATTACATTTAGCACGAAAATAAAAATTGTTTCTGTCAAGCCATAACACCCAAGTTGTAGCTGCAATTGCGATGTACCACGCCTCCTTCATGTCATGGCGAATCGTTGCAAATTTGGGGCCAATCCAAAGTTCCTCATATACGTAGGGGTAGTCGCTTGTACCTAAGGCTCGGAGTACCTCAGTCATAGTTGCCTTACTTCTGGGGCAATGGATGAAAAGGTGATTTAGATCTTCCACATGAACCTCGCAAAAACCACAGTTGGTCGCCACCAGTGGTTGTCTCTTAGCTAGGTTTTGCCTCGTAAGGATAGCATTATTGAGCACTAGCCATAAGAACACCCTGACTTTAAGTGGATTTTTCGCCTTCCACAGCACCTGTGCCCAGCTTGGTCTGCAGCCTCGAAAATGGATCCGATGATACAGAGATCTCACCGAAAACGCCCCCTTGGTTTCGAGTCCCCACCTCTTCTGCTCTGGGCCTTGAGTGCACGATGTGCCTGCCCGAGAAATGTGTGCTTGCATGTCAAGCAGTTGCTGTTGTAGGAATGGATTTAGCGGACCTCAGAATGCTAGCTTCCAGCGTCCCCTTTTCCATCCTTCAGCAACGGTCAAATTCGGCCGAATCGACCACTCGTACAATTCTGGGAACAACTCCTTCAAAGAGTGGGTTCCACACCACCTATCCCACCAAAATCTGGTGGATCGACCATTGCCGATAGTAGACGCCAACACCGAATTGAAAGGACCGCTAGCCTTGGCAATTCCTTTCCATAGACGCGAAACTTTCGCCCCTACTCGGAAGCCTAGGTTTCTAGTGCCTTTTCCCCTGAGATAAGGTTGGATGAAGTCCTGCCAACCTTCTCCACTGTTGTGGAAAACCTTCCACCACCACTTCCCTAGTAGGGCAAGGTTCATATCTCTGAGGTCGATGATGCCTAGCCCTCCATGCCTCTTCTTCATGCAGGCGATACTCCATTTGATAAGGTGGTACCCTCCTTTATCCGAGTCCGCCCCCTTCCAGAGGAATCGTTTACGAATTCGGTTAATCCTTTGTATTACCCACCTTGGGAGTTCGAAAAAAGACATGTAGTAGATTGGCAGGTTAGACAACACTGAGTTGATTAATACCACTCTGCCCCCGATAGACAGCGATTTGCCTTTCCAACCCGATAGTCTGTCCTCCACCCTGTCAATGATAGGCAACCAATCTGCTTTAGATAATTTTCTAGGTCTGAGTGGTAGCCCCAGGTATTTGATAGGGAAGCCACTCGTCGTACAGTTCAAGATAGAAGCGAGATCCCCTGCTTCCTCGTTGGATAGGGAAATTGGCGTCAGCGCGCTCTTGTTAAAATTAATTCTAAGGCCTGACCATGCCTCAAAACAGTACAGGGACCCTTTAAAGCAGGCAGTTTCTCGTCTAGACCCATTACCAAAGAGTAGTGTATCATCTGCGTATTGCAAGATCGTACACCCTTTAGTAGATGCTGAGCCGGCTACTGGCGCGATCCAACCTTGGCCTGGCAATTTTCCAGCATAACCCTCAAGACATCCGCTACGATAGTAAACAGTAGCGGTGATAGTGGGTCCCCTTGCCTGAGGCCCTTCCTGCAAGGGAACGGCTGCTCCGACCTACCATTCACTGATATGGCCGTTTTGCTAGACTGCAAGCACTGCCTAATCCAGCAGATCCATTTGTTCCCAAAGCCCCTACCCTTGAGCGCTTCCAACAAGCACTCCCAATCGACCGAGTCATAGGCTTTTTCAAAGTCCAGCTTGAGCAGAAAGCTCTTCAGATTGGTCGTATGGCAGTGGTGGATAACCTGTTCTGCTGTTGCCACACAATCTAGGATATTTCTGCCCTTAATGAATCCCGATTGAGATTTGTTAATGAGGTTGTCCATAATATCCCCCAGTTGGATAGCTAGAATTTTTGTAATAATCTTCGCCGAACAATTAATGAGGCTGATCGGTCTAAAATCGCCCACTTTCGATGCCTCATCCCGTTTGGGAATTAGGACAACCTCCGCAAAATTGAACATACCCAGTCTGAGCTTATTGTTAAAGAAGTCTTCCAGAATTGCCATATAGTCCCCTTTAATTTCTTCCCAGAAAACTTGGAAGATCATCATTGGGAAGCCGTCTGGCCCTGGCGATTTATCTGCTCCCATTTGACTGATGGCCTTTAAAACTTCCTCTTCTGAGAACGGGTACTCCAGGTCGGCTAGCGAAGGCTTAGACTCGTTCTGATAAGAGTGCCAGAATTCATTCTTTAGTGGGACCCGAAAGTCATTTTTCTTTCCCAGCAGGTCCTTGTAATGACCTTGAAAGGCTGAGGAAATCAGATGTTCCTCTTGCACAATCCCCGAGCCTGTTTCTAAGGATAAAATTAGATTGGACCGGTGCCTTGCGCTTGCTACCCGGTGGAAGAAGGCAGTGTTCGCATCTCCCTCTTTAAGCCACGAAATTCTAGATCTTTGCTGCCATTTAATTTCTTCCATTTTATAGATATTGCCAATATTCTCACAGAGTTCCAGGAGTCTATTTCTTTCCTCCTGTGATAGGTCTCTCGCCTCCTCATTTCTTTCCAGTTCGTCAATTTCTTCCAGCATGGAATCTTTTGCGCGCCAGACGGACGAGAACCTAGATCGGTTCCATTTACGAAGCCGCTTTCTCAAACGGCGAATTTTTTCACACCATCGGCTCGCAGCATCAGTGCCAGTAACTGGGAGCGCCCAGTTTTCCATCACCAAGTGGTGGAACCCCTGAATCTCCAGCCATGCCTTCTCAAATCGGAATTTTCTAAGTCTTTTGTCTCCCTGAATCCCAATATCAAGGAGGATTGGAGTATGATCTGACGTTGGTCTAGGGATTGATCTAGCAGTTGTAAGGGGGAATTTAGCTTCCCAATCCATAGACACGAGGATCCTATCCAATTTAGCCATAATCGGAGTAGCCTGCATGTTCGACCACGTGAATAGTCTATCCCTAATGGGAATATCTATCAATTCCAGATCTGTTATCACCTTATTGAACTCTGCCCTATGTCTGTCGCTGGAGCCTCTACCCTTGTGCTCAAAAGCAAATCGGGTAATATTGAAATCCCCCCCGACAATCCATGCCCCTGGCCATCGGAGACATAGATTGTACAGCTCTTGCCAAAAGGCCTCACGCTCTTAAGCCACGTTCGGCCCATAGACAACTGTGATGGTCTGCAAATACTTATCCGCTCTACGTTCCAGACGGGCAGTAAGGGAGAAAGAACCCATGATGACCTCTAAACACGTGAGCAGGTCCGAGTTGTAGCCAATGGCAATTCCCCCAGAGGCTCCCTCAGATGGGCGAAAAACCCATTCCTTGACTCTATTTCCCCCTACTCTCTTGAGCTTGGTCCCATGACTGAGTTTGGTCTGCTGCAAACCAACAACATCCGCCTTGGATTTAGAGATAACATCTCTAACCATGTCTCTTTTACCTTTACCCCCCAAACCCCGGACATTCCAGAATAGTGTATTCATTGGGGAACCAAGTCTGGGGTATCAGTAGGAGAGGGGCTCGGACTGGTTACGCCCTCGGGTAACGTTATCCCCCTAGGGATGGAACCTAGATCCGACAGACCACTAGCTTTAGCCCTATCAGATTCCCACCCCCTCATTTTGTTAAGAAGTAAGGCGTTGCGTTCTTTATCATACACTTCCAAGCCACAAGTCGTAGCTAAAATAAAAATTTCAGAATCTAACATGAAATTTAAAATATTGGCAAGGAAAGTTTTTGTACCTCCATTGACGTGCTTAGCCGCTTTGGCTGCCGTAGCTCTCTCCAAAAAGTCATCCAAGGACTCCGCATGAGCCCTCTTCGGTGAGCGGAGAACTCTGAACCCCACTGCCCTTTGAGACGACCCAGTGCTGTCCCTGGGGGCAGACTCTGGTAGAATGGAGAGCACCAACTCCGGGGAAATCTCTCTCTGAGTGTTGGCGATGAACTCGAGATCCTCTGATTCCTTATCCGAGAACGAGAATTCTTCATCTAGGTTGAGCCGCCCTTCTGGATCCTCCTCACTATCTGTGAGTTGAACCACCTTCTGTGGGCTAGCTCCTCTCACAGCAGACTCCTCATTGAGCCCGTCGATTGAAGAATCCTTAATAGCTGAATTACATCCCAATATGGACCCCACAGTGGGCCCACTCCCAATGCTGCCTTGATAATCACAGTCCGAAACACTATTGTTGCCTGGCCCAAAATCACTAACAGTCTCTTTGGACCCCTCAATGGGCCCATTAGCTCCTATAAAAAGCCCAACAGAAGAGGACTCCTTAAACGGTGCCACCTTGACCGTAGCTCCGCAGAGTAACTTACCGCCCTCCTCGAAAACAGCGGGAGCTGTCACTTCCGCTCTGTCCCCTGCGCCAGCTGGCATCTTCTCATTGGCGCGATTCGCGGCAGAAGGCGCGCTCTTCGAAGGCTTGACTGCTATCAACTCTTTGAGTAAGGCGTGCGACTTGATCCTTGCTTCTTCACCTTCCAACCCCAAAACGTTCATCCCCTTCTCTCCACCTCCTCTGATCTCTGCTCCAAAATCGCCCCCTTCTAAAAGCTGCTCCAGCCTACCAGCTCCTACCGCGCTCAGATCGCACGCTAAAGCGATTTCCTCTCTGGGTTTGGACAGGTCTGAGCTCGCCTCTTTACCCAACGGCAGCTCTGGCACCTGACGCCCCTGCAACTCAGATGCTTCTTTTTCTTTAACTGGTGCATACCAAAGCTCTTCTACTCACTCCTTGGTAGATAGCTTACCTACCTCTGTCGCCTTCCCCAACCCTGTTGACTTGCTAAAAGTTGTCGCTTTCTCTGTGCCATCGATGTTCTGGGGCTGCTTTTGACTCGCTTTTCTTCTTCCATATTATCAAAAGGAAAGAGCCATGCAACTAGTAGTGTTTTAAATCTTATTAAATCAAAAAAACCAAGAACCAATTCTCCAAATGAGTTGAATTGGTATAATGCATAAAGTTCAATTGATGATGTAGTAGATGTGTTACAGTTTTGGAAGAGCAATAAAGTTATTTTTAAAATTCTTTCTCGTATGGCTAGAGATTTGCTAACAACACCGGTGTCAACGGTTGCATCGGAAAGTGCGTTTTCTTTTGGTGGCAGGATAATGAGTCTGAACCAGAATCGATTGACAGCAAAAAATTTGGAGATGCTAGTATGCGCCGAAGATTGGATAAAAACAGAAGAGAGAATCCAAGATTTACATGAAGTACAAGCTGGCTCAACAAGTAGCGATGAATGAACAATTAGATTTAGTTGATTTACATTAAAATAATGTACAATATATTGTAAATAATTGAAAATTCTAAGGGGATAAGATTCTATATTTAGGTTAAGTAGAAGTGTACGACAATAGTCTAATGCATTTTCTTCAATCTAAATAGAGGTCATCTCGATCTCTAAATTCAAATGATTCCCTTGTTTTGTAATTTGATCTAATTTGTATAAAATTTTATTCATGATCTTTATTTTATTTAACAATTTGTAATTTATTAAATCAATTTAAATTTGGCTTTAATTTCTTTTATTTATTAGTTCTTTACAATTGTTATGAAATTACTATTTAATACTTAATCTTTCATCTTTGTTATAATAAAAAAATTACACTAAAAAAACTGGCCCGACCCGTGAACTGGCCTGGCCCCGGCTCGGCCCCCACCCTTGGGGCCGGGGGCCAGGTCCGTGCAACACATTTCCCCACCTTGCCCGGCTCGGCCCGCAAATTGCTTGAGCCCGGCCCGGGTTGGCCCGGGCAATTCCGGCCTAGCCCGGGTAGTCCGAATGCCATCCCTGATGAAGATAGAGAATGAATTGTCTCTATCAATAATTACAAAGAAGCTAATTAGCTAAGGAATGAACAGAAACAGAAAATGGAATCACAAAAGTAACTGCAATTAACCAATATATAAGAGCATCCTCAGTGGTTTCTTATATTTGACAAATTGTCATTTTATAGCAAATAGATCGTTGCAGTGGTTTTCTATTTTGCCATTTTTTTAGCAAATATGCTATATTCGTTTCTCATATATGGGAAACAGAATAGCGATTCTCAAATTTTGAAAGACGATACAACATATACCGTCCGGTATATGTTATACCGTCCCATTTATTTATTTTTTTTTAAAAGTGGGTCGGACGGTATATCATATACCGTCCGGTATAGGTATATCATATACCGTCCGGTATATGTTATACCGTCCCATTTTTTTTTTTTTAATTTTTTTCCAATCCAACGGTCAAATTTTGTCTAAAAAAAAGTGGGCCGGTATAACATATACCAGCCGGTATATGTTATACCAGCTGACCCATTTTGTAGTTAATATAGTTTAATAGGTTTAGTGGGTAGGTTAGGTGTAGTTAAATAGGTTTAGTTAGTTTTTAATTAGGTTTAGTTATTATTATATTATTTAATTTATTTAATTAATATAGTTTAATAGTTAATAAGTAATTAACTTTTTTTAATTTATTTTTAAACGATGAGACGGTATAACATATATCGTCGCTCGCTTATTTCAAATGAGACGGAAAATGTTCTACCGTCCCACGCAGTATTTATGAAAAAATGAGAAACATATAGCAAACGACCACTGCAGCAAACATCGCTATTTGCTACAACTGTAGCAGCCAATTTTTAACATATGAGAAACACGACTGTGGATGCTCTAACCAAACAACAAAATCCAAATATCCATTCAATTGATCTCCCTACTTAGTTAACATTACTATAGGGAACTATACTCTCCATATCTACAAAAAAATCATTTGCCTCTCTTTCTTTAATTACAAAAAGGAAGAGTACAACACTAGAATCTATTGACAACTTTCCTTCTGTTGTTAAACCTTGGTGTCCCTTTCTGCTCTTCTATATAGTGATTTATGATGAATGTAGCCCAATTTCCTTTGATAGTTACCACGAAAGTTGCCCAGTGCTGGGATTGACGCGAACCCTCAACACCCAGTCCCTCAATCCAGTATCATTAACCTCACAGAATCGATTCGACCATTCTGGAGGCTCCACGGCCTTCGTTCCCAGCCCAGGAGCTCGATCCTTCGATCCAACATTCTCTTTGTCTTTCCAGTCAGCAACGTACGTAGCCACCCTCCTGTAGAACTTCTCTTTGAACACCTCCCACACCTGATACTTGTAGTGGTTGATCACCATCACCTTGTTCTCCAAATTCACATACCTCTTCCCTTCTCTCAAATGGAAGTGATGCACAATGTTGATCAAAGAAGGATTTAATGCATCCGAGCGAACAATTGATTTGTGCCTTTCCGGTGCTGCCATTCTACAAGTGTACCCCACCATCACGCCCTCTGACGGTATTGTTTTCCTTCCAGACGGCCCAAAGCTATGGCACGCAGTCCGAAGCTCCCCAATCCATGGCTTACTAGTGTAGTTTTGGAGTACATGCTGCAAAGTCACGTAGCGTGGAAGGTACAAGAACTCATCTACATCAATGAATCCAACCCACTCGCAAGAATCCCGAGCACGGAGTGCACAATGAGCAAAACCGGCTTCTTGGGTCTTAATCCAAGGCCACTCGTGAAGAGAAACCGACCGAATTGACCTCACCACCTCCTCAATGTCGTCATCACTGTTGTTATCGTAGATAAACCACCGTTCTACTCCAATATGAGAGTGGTAAGCAATCCATTCATGCAGGAACCGTGCTTGGTTTCGGACCATAGTGCAAACACACATGTTATACAGCTTCCTTCTCTTTCTCTGCTTCGAAGTTGAAACAATTTCAGGACGAGCAACCGAAGGCAATGTGATAGAGCCACGGCCTTTGGTCTTAATGGAGACCAACGGGGGCTTACTCCTCAACCGGTTAAGAACACTTTTGGGGGTTTTACAGCGAAAAATCTCTTGAGCAGCAGAAACAACCTCTGTGATAAGCAAATACTTCGGATTGGAAAAATGCCACCCAAAAACACATTCATATCTGTTCGGATCAGATAAGCGAGCCGGGCGAAGATTAAGCCCCTTAGCAAACACAACAGTGGTGTTATCCCAGTGATCCAGTACCGCAGAGTACGCCAAATGATCCCAACTGACAGGTTGTATAGGAGGCAACAAAACCAAAGGCGACAGCGACAGCGAAACCGAGAAGACATTGGGAGGTGGAGGGCATCGAATAAACAGGTTCTGACTCGAAGAAGAACGGATTGGGGCGAATTTCCGGGTAGTGTCACCAGATGAATTTGAGTAGTAAAGGCATTGTAGGTCTAAATTAGCAACTTTTGATGGGTTTTTGATGAAGACAAGTACCAAGTCAGGGAATGAAACAGCTTGCTGAATTTGAACAGAGGGAGTTGGTTCAGTTTCAAGGGTCAATGAAGTATCAGTTGAAACTACATTCATAGCTGAATTTTTTTGCCACGTGGAGATCAGAACTGGCCTGAATGAAACTGATAACAAAAAAATCTAAAATTTTCAGACAAGAATCACATTGGTGATGGCATCTGATACTACTAAGCAGACAAAACACACGAATGAAATGAATTACTTCAAAACAAATTATAGAACAGAAAAAGGACAAGCATAATAAATTACAGTTACAATCTCAACTCACAACAAACAAAATTCACACAAAAAACATTAACAACATTCAGATCGACAATAGATCTCAACTCAAAACAATCCTACCTTTAACACCAATTCAGCCATGAATCTAAACAGTCATCAATTTAGCAAACTAAACACTACCCAGATAACAAAATCCGATTTTTAAGACGAGAAATATTCATTTCAGGTTTTTCAATAAGAATTCACTGATTAGTCAGTTTTAAAGTGTTTTATGTTACCTCCGAAAAGTCGAAAAGTGGTGAAGGCAGCTGTGAAAAAGAGAAGACAGCATAAGAGAACATAGGAGGAAGAAGAAGTGAATGGTTTCTTCTTCCTTGCTCTAGCTTTCATGGCCTCATCAACCTTCTTCTTCCCTCTTATCATGACTTCATTTTGTAGTGAGTTCAGTTTTCTCTCACCAGATTCAGTTTGGTTTGATTAATGGATAGAGAGGGAGAGAAAGAGAAAGAGAGATCGTGGGATGTAAGATTTGAAGATGGGGGAGAAAGAGAGAGAGATGGAAGAGATTTGTCGGTTTATTATTGAGAGAGATGTGAGGGAGGTTTTTTTTTTTTTTTTCCTACATAGAGCACTTTTTGAAAATATTTGTGTTTTTGAACCAGTCTCCTAACAATTAGCGGTTTTGAACTACTTTGTGCCACGACAACAGCGGCCGCTATTTCCAATACTGGCATTTTCATTTTCGAAGTCGCTAATGGGAATAGCTACCTATGTTTTAATTTTTCTTGAATTTTTTGTTTGTCGTCGCTATTCCCACTAGCGACCTTAGTTAAATGAGATCGCTAATGGGATTAACGACCTTTAATGGGCTGTATTCAAACACTTAGCAAAATCTAGAGAGCTTTTGCTCTCTGAAAAATAAAAATCAATTTATTGTTAAAACTAAGGTCGCTATTCGGAATAAAAGCCTTTATTGTACTAAGGTGGCTATTCCGAATAGAGGCCTTAGTTGTATGACTATTTTGCAAATTTTTCAAAGAACAAGGAGATTGTGTTTCCTACTGTAGGTCTCTATTGGGATAGCGACCTTAGTATACTAAGGTCGCTATTGTATACTAAGGTCGCTTTTCCCAATAGCCACCTCAGTTTTAAATTTTTGAGAAAAGTTCTTTAGGAATCGCTAAGTGTCTTAATACATTCATTCGAAGTCGCTAATCCCATTAGCAACCTCATATAACTAAGATCGCTAGTGGAAATAGCGACGATAAACAAAAAATTCAAAAACATTTAAATCAATAGGCCGCTATTCCTATTAACGACCTCGAAAATGAAGAGACC